>JANSTT010018269.1:0-233353 GCA_026745375.1 Platyura marginata
ATGTAAGGTAAAGGGTAAAATTGCATATAAAACCTGTTTTGGGCGCCCAATGACAACAGCGTGTGGCATGGCCTATTGAGATTTCTCAATAGATCACATTTCTCGAGAAGCGAAAATATCCGAAATGTGTTATATTACGAGACACGAGAGTTTACGACAATTGTATTCGTGAAATTCAATTTGTTCGAGAAATTTTGTTCACTTCAAAAATCCTTTTACAGAGACTAATTGGAAGCGTATTAGAAACTAATAAGAATTTAATAAGAAGAATTCAAAAAAGCTTTTAATAAAAATGAATTTTAAAATTAAACAATTTAGAACCCAATAAGAATCCAATTTGGATTCAATCAAAAAATCACTGTGAAATCTCTAATAGGATGGGAACGCGTACGAATTCGAATTCAATAGAAAACCAACATGAATCCACTGGGGTACCCATTAATTCAATGTTATTGCGTAAAATCTGAACTTAATAGGCTGTATGTTTGTGTTTCTGTATGTACGTACTGTGTGTACGCCAATATACCAAATGCCATTACCTACATCAAAATGCTATTCATAAAATAATGATGTTACATTGATTTTTGCTTCACTCCACACTGAATAAATATCATCAGCCTACAGTTTATGATTTGTAATTTGTATAGCATATAATTAACTGGCTTGTAAGCCAATTAAAACGAGAATAGAGTAAAGTGTATTGTTTCTAACTACAATTGTATGTATATTGCACCTACATAGATATATGGGAAAATAACAATATGTGGTTTATGTAGGGCAAGCTTAGGCTTTTAATTAATTTTTTTTTTATGCCAATACAAAGTTTTTCAGTTTTTAATTTTCTCCTATAGAATACATCACCAGAAATATTACAAAAAGTATGGTGAGCAGATCAACGATCAATCGAGATCTTAATTTTTTAAAAAAAACGTAAAACATAAATATTCCTTATACAGGTGAATTATGGCTGATATGAATATTATAGATGGGGTGAATTCACTATTTCCTGTGCTTAGGTATGAAAATCAATTTTCCCATTCCCTCATTCATTTATAAACTAAATTAAAAAGAAATACCGGTCTCACAATTTTCGATTCTTGGCTGCCGTGTACATCCTGCGTTTTGGTGTTATCTATTAATAGCCTTTTCGCTACTATATATTTATAGGTCTCTGTAGAATATACGGAAATGACCCTTCGGCTGATGTGTCAACAATTTGTGAAATTATTATCTATTAAACGAAGGGTTATCCATTTAAAAGCTGACTCATATATTGGCAATTATTATTTAGGGATCTTAAATGTTTTGCTACATGAATTGATGTAATATGTAGGTGTATAAAATTTTAAACAATGAATTTCAACGAAATTTTAAGAATTTTTTACAAAACGTCGCATCAAAAAGCTGTGAGATTCTAAAATCAGTTCAACTTAAGGTAATTTTCGGTATTATTTTTACATTAGCGTCTTATCTAATGTCAAAGCTACAAACTACCAATTTATTTATATTTGATTTTTACTACTTCTATAATTCAGCAGAAAAAAATAAATCAAATGAATTACCAGTTTGAAGTGGAATCCGAACCATCTGGCACCTGGCGTTTAATAATCGATAAATTGAAACAATTCTTCTTGTTTTCTCGTTATATTCCTCTTAATTGTAAACCGTATATTTCATTATTCATTATCCAATCACAAGTAGCATTAATGATCCCTCTCTATGTGTACCAATGGCGAAGTGCCCATAGAATACACATTAAACAGTTTTTAATCTAAAAAACAAATGCGATACTTAATAAAAACTCACCTGATTATGGTAAATAATATAGACAAATGAAGAAAAATTTGTTATAATAATCAAAACCTTATAATTGTTACCCTACGATCTGACATGGCAATTGTTTTCCGTTACTGATTTGTACTTTCCTATTTCATTGAAACTTCCAAAATGACAATTAATAAAAAAAAAATCAAAAGAGATAGAGGTAGCTACACCGTAATTATGTCTGGTATATCCACAAAAATTATCTAGCAATGAAATCTTAATCAATGTACAAGCAAAATGCCCATTTTTATCGTTTTCCGATACGAATAGTATATTTACTTTACCAAAACTTCATATATATGTGTATAGGTTACGTGTGTGTGTGTGTGTGTGTGTGTGTATGTGTACATAATTACCAATGTATTATGTATGGATATCTAATGCAATAAGTAAGTATGTACCTTTTACCAAACAAACAAACAGAATTTCAACGATTTATACTGGAATAATAGACACAAATGACGTACATAATTAATGTTAATTATGAGTATTTATAACAAAAAAGGGGTTGGTGTAGAAAAAAACAAAAATGAAATTTTCTCAGCTAAGTAATAATTCCTTATCAGATTACAATGAAAATCAATTATGCGAGAAAATCGAAAGGAAACGCACACAAAAATGTTATATACATAGGAGGCATTAATGAATTGAAACAAGTTTTTTGGTTATTACAATTTATCAGAGAAGGGGGGGGGCAACTAATATTGTATTTTCCAACTGTATGTTCTATTGAAATATCCCACTCCTAGCGATCGATGATCACAATAAAATATAAATATTACATTTTTTAAGGATACGTTTTTAAAGATCTCAATAATTTTGTTTCCTCTTTAAATTTAAAGAAAAACATTTAAAAATCACTTACCCCTTGTTGATAATATTTCGGGAATCTAGCTACGCCTGAAAATACGAAAAAGAAAACATTTCATATTCAACGTTCACAATCCTCCTGAAAAAGAGAAAAAAAAAGAAAAATCTTAACAAAAAATTTAGAAAAATATTGCACTACACAGCAGTTCACATTCACACATACTAATACAATAGTATATTTTTGAGTAAACTACCTCCCACCACCTTAAGAGAAAAATAAAAATTTAGTGGAAACTCTCTTCTTCTGCTTCCTTCTTAAGTCTTGTTTTCATCATCGAACAAGTCATGATATTCAAATATCTGAGCGTGGAAACATCTAGATGTAGAGATTTAAGGACAGAAGTCAGACAACAGGCTGGTGGTATCAGGTTACCTTAGGGATGTAATCTGAAGGAACAAACATATGAATATTCCAAGTAAAACCCGAGTCTATAAAAACATGTATTAGACCAATAATATATACACAGATGAGAACACTTAGATCTCTTATAGGAGGACTAACATCGAGGGACAGAATTCGGAAGTGACGAAATAAGCGAAAGATGTAAAATCAACGAAGACGGGAACGGTGCGACCACGTTAGCAAAATGGCCTAGAACACAGGATCGCCAAAAATTGTCAAAATAGGCATACCAAACAGGGAAATTGCACAAGAGGAAGGTCGAAAAAAAAAACATTCGTACGAGTCATGGATGCCTGGATCACAGATGTATAAGAAAACAACAAGACTTTTTAATTTCTACATGAGTGTTTTATACTTATACATATTTAATCTATCGTCCCAGTACTTAAGTCGAAAACCTATGTATGTATGTATAAGTAAATTACATAAATGTATACATTCTGTAATATACAGTCATAAATATCTATAAATACAACGTGTTTTGTGTTCCCTAATTAATTAAAGTGTTGTTAATATCATTTGGTAATTATTCATATGAATCTTCTGCTTCATCTTAAGAGCTTAGAACAACGATAGGCAATAAAAATGCTTTTCGTACATAATTGCTACACAAAGAATCCATACATATGTACATATATACGGAGAGGATCTTATGTGTGTGGATCTCGTAAGGTATTAACCACTTTGCCATACACAATTTTCCGTTAAAACCTAATATACGAGTAAATTTGTACAAACACGCTATACCTACACAGAAGGGGTTTACCTCCATCTATACGTTTATACGGCATTCACCTTTTTTTTGGGGGTGGTTTTTTTTTTAGTGTTTTGATGAAAAACTTTTCTGCTCTACCCGATATATAAAAATAATCAATGGAAGTTTTAGAAATGAAAGTAAAACGTTTTTATTTATTTTTTTGGAGATAGTAATATAGTAGTAGTTAGCTAGTAGAGTATAGTTTCATGATATTGTAATTCTTTAATATTAATGGCCTGAAGTAGAGAACCTCATCCAAACACACACATACAAACATAAAAAAAACCTATAGAATTTCACAGAGATAAAAACACACCAACTACTCGTTAGTATCGATTTTGATTTCTTTTATGAAGTGGCCAAAAAGCAATCAAAAATAATTAATCAAATCTTGTAATTATGTAGGTATGTTGGGAAAAAAAACTGTTTACGCACTTAGGTATTGATGTTTAAAGAAAAAAAAAATGTTTACGCAGAGCTGGTATTTTATTGTTGTTGGTCGTATCCTATTTTCGGCATCATTAATTTCAGTATAATGTAAAATGAAAATGAAAATGTTTAAGATTACTGAATTTCCAAGGCTAAGTATAGTAGTTCAGCAGTGTCAGAAAATCTGCACATTTAGTATTGAACTGTCCACTAGGCCCTATAAGGAACACATTTGTACCATATATTGATGCTGTGCTATCAGACGCTTTGATGAGATGCTTTCACCTTTTTTAATAGATGCCACAAAAGAGTCCGGTAAATTCTTAAGTTCTGAAAGTTCTATGCGGTAGATCGTTGAACGTTTTTGGTTACTATGGTAACTATCGATTCCCATCTAGACTTAAGTCTTCAGGTACCCACAAGAGATCAATTGATATTTGATCAGTCCAGCCTTGTAAGAGTTTGTATAAGCCCCCTTATTAAGCAATCATTAGATGAATTTAAAAAAAAAATTAGTTGTGTTTGAACCGCCACGTGGCTGTCTGAAAAAAAACTCTCATGAATCGTTTTTCAATCTCCACTAATAAATAAAGTAGTTTGCTGCCTCAAAGATAGACTTCCCCTCAGAAAACTATGTTACCATTCCAAAATCGGCGCGCTGGTATTTCGATGCTTTGGAATTTTGTCAAGAGCCTTCAGACTCCTGCAGTCCTTCTTAGACCAATATTCGTCTCCGTATAACCACTTCCACAGAACATACAGAGCTTCAAAGTCCAAGAGTACGGCTAGCTGTTCGTACAGAGCCTGTCCTAGTAAAGAGGCAGTCATGCAGCACTATCTGCATGTTACCAAAATTGGTCGATGGAACCATTTTCTGTTATCATAATTAAATTAAAATATTTCAATGAAATTATAGTTCAACACACATCCACCCACTTTTCCCAACTCTCCAGGTTGAGTTTTTTCAATGTTATCGATCAGTCAAATTATTACCACATTTTCAGATTAAATAAAAAGAACAAATAATTCGATAATAAAAAAAAAAAAAAAATTACTTTCACTCATTGAACCATTGTTAGAATCCACAAATTGAAATTAAAACTTTTCCTTATACTCCATACAACTTTTACGGCAACTCAATAAGAAGATATAGACCATTTAATTTACTCCACACAAAAAAAGGCTGCCAATTGAAGATTGCGTAGCTTCCACACACAAACAATTTTGAGAAAGTATATTTTGTAAGAATTTACCACAAAACCCTCCCCTTCGCCTCTCCCTTAAGCAAGAGAGATGACCGATGACCGAATATATAAATTTCTATCGGATTTTGTTGAAGAAAAGACGAACAATACGTTTTAATTAAAAAAAAAAAAAATTGGTAATGGAGAAGGGGCAAATTTTGCAAGCAACTCGTGCACATACAAAAAAACCGACTGCTAAAATTTCAAGGCTCAACTCCAAAATTGTGACGATTCCAAATGTCCAAAACGTGCAGAAATGATTCAAGCAGCGAGCTGTCACTAATTTCTTTACACATGATGTATGTGTGTGTGTGTGTGTGTGTGTGCGAGTGGAAGCAAAATTATTAATGCAATCAAGTAAATGAGGATTATTTTATTAAATTTCTTTTTTTTTTTAAGATAATAAACTTTTCTTTTTGGTTGCCGACAAATTATAAACAACTTCCGGTGAAATGTTAAAAATAAAGTTTATGAATATATTAATTGAAAATGTATTTCGGTTAAAGTAAGAAAGCAAAATGGTTTCAATTTAAAATAAGGAAACCCCCTTGAAATTCATGAATTTAAAATGTGTATGAATTTGAAATACTTTTTTTTTTTCTTCAAGTAAAAGTGGAATATTTGAATAAAATGTTTACGGTTCATTAATTAAGACGAGTATTTTCGATGGGGTGGTGGTGAATGGTGATGCTGGTGGTGGTGGGGGTTTATATGTATAAATATTGATTCGTATTGAAATAATTTTTTTTTTTTGTCTGTATCTACTCCGATTGAAAATATTCCAAAAATTGGTATCAATCTTCTTATATTGAAATGTTAATTACTTGTAAATTCTATGGTGAACTCAGAAATATTGTCGAATGTCTGTTTAAACAATGAGATGTACGAATTGTAATTAATTTATTCATGATCAATATACTTGAAATAAGAGATTACTTACGAATTTATGTAGGCCTTCCGGAAAATTCTTAATGGAAAAATTAAAAAGAGAATTTTGATTTGTATTTAATTCTATATAATCAGCACCATCGTACTTGCTATTCATTATCAATACGTATATTAAGGGGAGCAGGACTCAATGATATTTGTCATTAGTCGTAAATGTTACGATACGATGCGATACTTAAAAAAATATATGAAAATGAATGAATGAATTTTATTTTTGGATGGTTGGAGAATTTTTTGCCCTATTAGATTTTTTTTTTTTATGTATATATTAAAGTAAGCTCGAAATTCGGCGTCAAATAACTTTGTCGAATACACTTCATAGCAAAATTCATAGCAATAAGGGGACAGAACATTGAACACCACTTAACATTCTCTGTTATACACTGATGGATTTTTCTCGACTTTGACTAAGTTCAATAATAAATCCTATAGCTTTTCCATAATGAACCCCGTCCGTGTGGCATTGGCATTCCACAAACCCTTTATCATCAAATTTTCTATTTGACAAACGAGTCGACAGAGGAAAATATGGGATATATGGCCAGAGATGTACGGGACGGAAACGGCAAACCAACATCGAAGAATAGACATACACTAGACTAGAATAAACATGTGGACGGACACCAATCCACCAATTATTTGGACATTTTGAAATTTACCTGAGAAAATCGACGAATGGTCCAGAATCAATTTCCAGACATCTTGTAAAAGTATGTACCACCTAGTTAGTAAATTAAAATAAGAAAATTTAAAGCCATACGTTAAATTGCCTCTCTAGAGGATCCCTAAATTGTTCAAATATTGACACAAGAATTGGAATACGAAATTAATCATTTAATCATCCTATATAAACATTTAAAACTGCAATGCAGACCGGCGGCTGGCGGCAGTACAGCCGTGCTTAAAGTTTGATTAGCTTATTTTACACTTTGATGCTCCTTAAAAAAAAAATCGCATTAAAAATTAATTTATCCTATGTATTATGGTACACAGTACAATACAAGAAAGAAAAAAGTTAAGATATTAAATGCAGATCTCTTGGAAATCAAATATCTATAGAAGGAAAGTCATAAATTTCCAATTAAATCGCACAGTTTGACCTTTCAAGATATTTCTTATGACTTTCTCCCGAAGAAAAAAAATAAATAATCCCCCCAAAAGAAAATCAACCCCGACATCTCACTGATATCATTCACACCATTTCAAATCGAAAAGACAAGTCTCACAAGAAAAAAAAAAAAAAAAATTATCTACTCACCACAAAACTTATCAACCTCCGGAAATGTTGTTCCCTGCAAAAACGTTCATAACATTTTAACAGAATATTTATCTTGATAGTGGGTTGCGGGTTTCTTACTTAATCAATCAATTCTCAGTCCAGTGGCGAATCTAGTAAAATGGGAGCCCCAAGCGGTAAAGATTCCAGGACCCCTAAAACTTAAGTTAGAAAAAAAAAGTTTCAAGAAAACTCTCATTAAGTTATTAGGAAAAAAGAAAATTTCATACCATAACACATATTTTTTACATGAATTTCCGTCTTGTTTTATTTCTTGTAAATTCGTTCATTACTTTGGCAGTGTCAATTCGATTTAATATTTCCTGATCTAGGTACAGAATGGCCATATTATTTAATCTTTCCCCTCCCATAGTACTCCTTAAACCTTAAATAATTCTTTATACGCTTTATAGATAGATGACGCATTAGATAAGGGAATTGTTATATACAAAAAAAACGTAACTTTCCGAACCCTAATGAGAAGACATTTTAAGACCTCGGGACCCTACGCTCCGCTTATTCCGCCTACCCACTGTTTCACCACTGTTCTCAGTAGTATAAAGATCACATTCAATATTATTTCGAATGTTCCATGGAGCATAAATCTAAATCTCTTCTCTCTGCATAAACCCATAAACACAAATAGAGAGAGAAAGAGAGAGAGAAAGTGGAAGAATATTAAATATTTAAGCTCATGCGCTTAAAAATCAACATCACCAAAACACATAAATTTAGCTATGCACTCAGAGGTGGCCCTAGTCCTAGTCACAAGCAGAATTTTCCAGTGTAAATACGATTTTTCGAGTCGAATATTTAAATTTTCCTTCCCGGCTGAAACCGAGACAACCGGGCACAAAAAAAAAGGGAATTTTGTCACTGGATAGGACCTTATGTAGTGTGTGCTGAATGAAAAAAATACTAAAACCTACCATATTTATATATATATCTAAAAGGAGGAAGAGTGTGCCTTTATTTTGCACCCAATTCTAGGATTCTAGAGTAAACCATCGATTTTTAAAAAATCTTCTAACGAATTTTTCGTGATGAATGGTAACTTTTTGCCTCACATTGAAATTTGCCATGAATGTCTGTATACATTTGGAGGGAGATGTAGATTGAAATAAGCAGTAGTTAGAACGAGAAAAACATCCTACTGCTGTTAAAATAAAATAATTTTAATAAAAATTTCCTGAAAATTGTTATTTGTAATTCGTAAATTCGTAAATACACAAGTATTGAGTACTAGGTTCGGTGAGAGTATATTAGATACTCAAATAGTGCACATTACTAGAAATACTAGAAATAATGTGCTCGAGTGTTAGTAATGTTTTGTTAGAAAATTTTTTAATCAAAGTTTTGGTCTCTCTGGCCATCGTCCATTCAATTGTATTTTGTGATAATAATAGTAAAATTGCATTTCAATTTCCTGAATTTGATTATAAGGAGACCAACAAAAATGTAAGAATTTATTGATTTTTCTAGAGAATTGTGGAAATGTTATGTAAATACACAGCACTTAAGTCAGGCTGGCTTCTATATGGTACATCTATATAAAAATAAACAAATTCACCTAATCCTACATTCTTCTACTTTAGAAGAATTGTACATCATAACTACAATCATACATTTTTTCTGCTTCTCTCAGTCATTAACTCTTTAAGTTCTTCTTCGGAATTTATTATCAAAATATCAACAGTGATTATGTGCTACAAACTTAACTTCATCTTAAATATGACATGTATACGATGTGGTTCTAGGATCAGGTTCTAGTCTAGATAGACCATTAAGTTTAGTTCTATAAAAAATTCAAAATTTCATAGTTTCAATTACAATAAAATACTAGACTTCCTACTTTGTTGATGGGGTCAATACTTGGAACAACTTTTTTTTATATTTATCTCCGATATAAGGTTGTTATGTTTTTTTTTTAGGAAATTTCCTATCGAGAATTTGAGTCAGCCTGCGAACAAAGCAGTCGATGTGAAAATCTAACGGGAATACGACGAACAAGATGTGTCCGTGAATGTATATCGCCATCTTGCTATCAGGACATTTATCGCTTTGATGAGGTAGAAGATCATAAATTAAGAAGCAAAATAAACTAATGAGTCTTTATGTCGTTGTTAGCTTGAAGAAGGCGAAATTGATGTTCGTCTCATCTCGTTTAAGGGATGTTTTATTCAACGTTCTGGAAGATCAAGACATCGTTAATGTGGAAATTAGTTTGTACATAGAATTTTGTTTTTTTTTTCATTGTAGGTACTAATTTTAAATATTCAAATAAATAGAGTTTTAAAAAGTTTGACCTTGAATTTCAAATATTATGTAATTACAATTCGATGCACTACCATATAAGGAGGGAAAATGGACAAAATGGAAAAAATTCTAGCGTAATGGATTGGGACATACGCTTTGGCCAAAAAAAACATCCACAAAACCCGAACAATAATCGTAGTAGAACAGTCGAGAGACTCTGTATAAGGACAACATAATGGAACTTGGATAGAATCCAGATAATTCCATGAGTAAAACAAATTCAATTCTATATTGTTCTTCGACCGCCAGCCGAAGTAATACATTTAAGTATAGTTTTTACATAAAATTTGCATACTCTACTATTAAGCTAAGTCACCTGATCACAATGAATCATATGAATGTCACCATTGGCGTCTGTTGTTAATTTTATACTAATCGGCACCTCAACAGCCGTTGGATCAAATATATACGATGATATTGTCGATTTCTCCGGAACACTATACCGTCCATTGGTTGATTTCTCCGCTTCATAATCGTCACTATGGCTATCCGATGGTTTTGCCAAATGGCCCGTATGTTTCTTCAGATGTCTGGTCAGATCACTTTTCTGTGAGTATGCATTACTGCAAATGGTACATTTGTAATTTTTAACACCGGAATGTGTGATCATATGTCTTGTTAGGTGATAGTTTCGGGACAATCTCAATCCGCATATCGAACAAATGTGAGTCCGTTCGCCGGTATGCGTTCGTCGATGTTGCGTCAGATCACCTTTCGTAATAAAAGCTCGATCGCATGTGCTGCAGATAAATTTCTTTTCGCCCGTATGCAAACGAATGTGATACGTTAGATGGGAACAGGTTTTAAAGGCCATCGAACACAGTGAACATTTGTACGGTTTCTCACCAGTATGCAGTCGCATATGGGCGATAAGTCCGGCCGATTGAGCAAAGTTTTTCCCACATATACCACACAGGAGTGGCTTTTCACCAGTGTGAATACGTTCGTGCACTTTTAGATTGTAGGCCAACGTAAATTTCTTATTGCAGTATCCGCAGACAAATGGCTTTTCGCCGGTATGAATGCGCATATGACAATTTAAGCGAAATTCCGTTGAAACAACTTTGCCACATGTGCTGCATTGATTTGAGGATTTGATTTTGGATTTTTTTCGCTCAATCTTCAGTGGCCTCAGACTATTATTATCACAGTTTTTGTTGAGTTTTTTGTTCTTTTTTTTATTTATTTTATTTGGTATTGTCTTTCGTATTGGTTCCGTTTTTATATCGTCCTCATCACATTTCAGTTCCATTAATCGGCCGTCTATATCGAACGATGGCATTGACGATGATAGTTCATAGTTTACAACAGATTCATTTAGATTGTCATCGATTATTTGTTCATCTATCACATTTGGGATGACAATTTCATTCGTTAAACTAGCCTCGTATAGCTTCTGAAGACTTTTTTCACTTTGTTCACATTGTACTCTAAATGCATACGACGTTTGTAGCTTAATGTAACAATTTGTGCAAATGTTTTTTGGCAAATGATCGTGTTCCTCAATCTAAAATGAATAATAGGATTTTATTTGTGGGTCACTAGTTCATTGGGTCTTGTATCTGACATAATCTAATGTTTTTTTTCTGAATTGGAATTTTCTGCATCTGATTTTGGAGTGACATGATTTTTCTTGTTCAGCAACTCAAGTTTTATATGTTCTTTGTCGGATTCTGAAAAACCCCCTCGAATGGATTTTATTCAAAACGGGTATCTTTTATATTGGTTAGCATAATTGCTCCTAAAAGAAGTTTTATCTTTTTCTTTACCATTAAACAATGATGCTAGGGAAGGCCCTTGTAATAAATCAATAGTACATTGGGGGTTGTATAACACCTCATCGTTCATCTAGTTTTTGTGACGCAAATGTCTTAATATTAAAATTTGAAAAGAACATATAATTGATTCTTAAAGGAACGCCATTGATAAAATCTGTTGAGTCAACATTTTTATATGAATCCGTTAGAAATCTCTCTCAAACTATGCTTGTTGAGTGAATTTCCAAGAAATGTATGTGAATAGCTTGGTATAGTTTTGGTACTAGCCAATTCAGTACTGGTAAATGTTTGCAATCAAAACTGATTTGTTGCAAACTGCTTCGATTCAGTGATGACTTGGTCTTTGCAATAAACTAGGAAAAATCAACCCTAGAGGATGACTCTTGACTACTGGAGAATAAAATAACAAATGATGTATAAGAAGTGCCTCTTTTAGAGGGAACTCTTCAAAACCAGTTATAAGAACAGAATATTGTAAATAAATGAGTCGTTTAATTCATAATCCGGTAAAATAAAAAAAAAAAAACACTTACAAAAATGGACGACACAATCATTATCCTTTCTGATATTGTTGAATGATCATCTTCCAAATTAAACACTGATTTTAAATTATTTTCTCCCAAACATGTGCGACAAATTTCTTTACTCATTTTCATAATATTTTTCACTTATATTTTTCGCAGAAACATTAAGAAAACTTAAAAATCGGTAGACGATTTTCAAAAAAACACTAAATTCACAAATTTTTGTGACACAAAATGACGACCTTCACCCCGCTCAATGCAAAACTGAAAAACCAAACTATAACCCAACTCAATGAAAAACTGAAAAAAACTGAAACTTTTCTTGTAAATATTGTGACACTTCAGTTTTTGAGACATTTCATAATAATGTTTTAGTTCTGGCAGCACTAAACTGATTATAAAAAAAAACATAAACCAACAACAAAAAACAACAACAAAGAAATTTGGGAACGAAAAAGAAATTCCTTTAGCTAATTTTTAGCGAAAAAGATGAACAGTGATTATAAAATAAATATCTGTCGAGTGTGCTTAAAGAGAAAAGAGAATTTATTTCCAATATTTTCATATGGAAGTAAAAATACTATTCTGCCGTATATCAAATTAAAGTGTATTGCTGATGTACAAGTAGGTAACTACCCCAAAAACTTGGATATTTTCCTTATTAAATTGTATTTTTATTACTAGATGAAAGTGGATGATCATCTTCCGTCAGCTCTATGTGACTATTGTCTAAAACGTTTAAATAATGCATACAAATTTAAACTTCTTGTCGAGAACAGCGACCGAAAGCTTAGAAGCACCACTGAGACTGACTGTAGTTATTTAAGTGAATTGTCCAAGGAAAACTCATTATATTCTGATGACAAATCAAGTAACAGTTCATATAGTGAGGATGAGAATGTTAAACATGCTGTAGAATCAACCGAACAATCTGCTCAACCGAAAAATAAGGTAATTTTTCAGTGTTCCATTTGTGGCAAAGCGATATCGTCCAAATTCAAATTAAACTGTCACATGCGTACCCACAGCGGAGAACGACCGTTTAAATGTAATGAATGCCAAAAGTCATTTGCATTGGCCTATACATTAAAGGTCCATCAACGTATCCATACCGGTGAACGACCGCTGGAATGTACGATTTGTCGAAAAACATTTGCCCATTCAGCCGGTCTGGCAACACACAAACGCATTCATACCGGTGAAACGCCGTACAAGTGTCGTTTCTGTCCGATGGAATTTAAGTCCAATTCTCACTATCAATATCATGTACGGATGCATACTGGCGAGAAGAATTTCAAATGTGATCATTGTGCACGGGCATTTATATCGAAAAGTGATCTAACGCAGCACAGTAAAATTCACAATGGCCAGAAGGAGCACATTTGTGCAGTGTGTGGCATACAAATGATTCGACAAAGTCATTTGACCAGACACATGAGAACACATAGTGGCATTAAACCGTTCGTTTGTAATTGGTGTGGTCGAGGTTTTTCACAGAAGACGGTGCTGACCAAACATATGGTAAAGATGCACGAGGATCAGGCAACGTAATAATCAAGTTCTTAGTACAATTTAAGAGAGATATAAGACCGACATTAGCAATGGAGAGGGAGTATAATGAATTTAATTTTATTAATAAAAATAGTTTTTATTTAAATATGGCGTCTCTGTGTAAATCAAGTAGAATTAGAATTAAACATTACGATCCTTTACTCTTCCTCTTTTCCACTTTGTTTCTTCATGGTTCTTTTGTTTCGTCATTTGATAAGATAATTTTGCTAACAATTGACTCAAGTTCCTTTTTGGGAACCTCATTTTTAGTATTTCCTCAAGTTTAGGAATGTAGATCGAAAAATAATGGTTGAAGGATGAAAGACATAATACTCACCTACATGTATGTGGTCCATGAACTGGAAGTTGGAAAAGATTCTAATAAGCAAACCATAAGGAACACATAAGTAATGGAAATATTTCATGAAAAGACCAATTAAAATACTCCATCTTGTTTGAGTTTCGCCAGCGGCTCTGAAAATGAAAAGAATTGTTTAGGTGGGTAAGATTTATTTCTGTAGAATCGACGAGCGCGCTCTTAAAAATATATCATCAAAAATGGATCCTCAATGAAAGACAAATTACCAAATTGAGGCGTGCGTTCCTATGATGTGCGCATATTAGACTAGAGGCGTTTTATTCATCCATACGTTAAAACACAAGATTGGAAAAATCTTATAAAGCGTCCGATTAAAGTAGATCTTAGATCTCTAGATCATCGATTCATAAATGAGTGGTCGCGATCGAGAAAATTGGGTCGAATAAAAAAAAAAGAAAAAATTGACTACGCGAATGAGAAGGTCGAACATTTGGCACGGCGTCAATTCGCTTCACTCTGCTATAAACGAAGGTGTTCGTTGTTTTCCTCTCAATTCAAGTACTTTTTATCTATGCCACACAAAAAATTCTCTCCACCGATATTAGGCAAACAATTGTTGATGATAGTTGTTCCTCTCTGACCACAATTACACCTAGGGACTAAGAGTAAAGGATAAACAAACAAAAAAAAACCCCAACACTAATGATTAATATATTTTAATGAATTCATGTTATACAGCTTAATATACATAATAATATAAATCTCAGTAACAGACATTTTGTAGAAGCATTAAACAGAAACAGAAACAGAAAATCTAAAATTCTATTTGTTCAAATAAACGGGATCAATAACAACAAAATGTTTGTCCTTAAATTAGGGTAATTTACATCGAAAATTTGGTTTTTTATAGTCACTCTACAATTTATATTGAGCTTATTCAAAGAACTTGTTGCTTACGACTAGCGTATAGTTTTTGTTTTTGTTTTTGTTGCTTTTTTCTTTTCTTTCTATTTTTTAATTCTGAAATATTTTCAAAAAGTAAAACACAGTGCAAGATATGGTAATGAAATTATCTGATTAACTTGTAGCCGCACACTTGTAGTATTAGAGCACCCCACCCATCTTTTTTGCACATCAATTAAAAACATTGCAATTGTTCCAATTTTAACCGAATTAAATGTTTTTTGTTTTTCTAAATCTATCTAAGAATTTGCAAAGAATAATTTTCACTGTACAATTCTCAGTCTATAATTATTGAAACTATTTGAATGGCTAAAAAGATTTTTGGCAAAAAGTGCCATATTGACCATTGAGCAGTAGTATAATAAAGTCGTTTGACAGGTAAAACTAAAATGAAGTGTCCGAAAAAGGGTCGTGGAAGACATTCTAAATCTAAATATTTGTTCAATATAAAGGCCAAAAAAAAATGAAATTTAAGTTGCTAGTGAAGCTCCCACAAGTGTAGCTGTGGTAATTCCTAAAGAAATCTTTATGAATATAAAAGGATCAAAAATTCTATGTCACACAATAGGCAAAACAATTGTTTACAAAGAAAATCTATTTATGGTCCAAGCGATGGTGTTAAAAAGGAGTATTGTATTGAAAGACATTTATCATTACATCTCTTACGATGATTGTTCCCCATTAAATAGAGCTACAGCTCGTTTTATCCATAAATTGAGCCAAAACAATAATCAATGTTATGTAATAAAGACCCTACCTCTAAAAATCTGTGCATAAATTTTATCACTGCCATAAATCTAATAAGATAATCTATGGATTACAACAAACAAAAGGTACGTGTTCATAGACGGCCATTTTTACCTATGACCTGTCATAATATTTTGCCATTTTATGTTATTTTATATATTTCACCATTGGGATATATGGGCCCCGGTTAAAATTGCAAATGGTGTCACAAATACGTTACAAATTCAGAATGACAATTTAACAACACTTTTTCAACCATAGATTTTATATTACGAGATCTATGAAATATTAATAAAAAAAATTCTTATTGGAAAAATTTGTTCAATTGATTTACATATTAGATTACAATAAAAAATGATTGCAGCTACAGTTGATACGGTTAATTTCATTGTGCAATTTTTTTTTTTTTTTTTTTTTATTTGTGTTCAGTATAAAACTATGTATATCTTACTTTTTAAGAGTCTATGCTTGGGTATGATAGTCACGGAAGAAATGTACTTATAAAATACATTTTAATTCGTATTTAGATTTATGTACAACAAAATATTTTTCATATAAAAAAATAAAATCACTGAATTCATTCATTTTTTGTTCTTCTTTTTTGATTGTTCTTAAGACTAACTAAAACAAAAACGAAAAAAAAAAAAATATGTGTGTTTTGTTAAGCTCTTTAAAATTATTAGTTTAAAGTTTAAATACAATTTTTCTTTTTATAAAATATCAAATATGCGCGCGCGTGTGTGTGTGTATAGGTATGTAAATAACAACTAAACATTAAAAAAAAATATTTACAAATATGAATAAAATTGTTTTTTTTTTTATTTATAATTATTTTATATTATGTACAATTAATATTTATAAATTTAAATGCTAATTTTATTCATTTCTATATTTCCAGAGAAAAAGGTTTGATTATCGAGAGACGAACCAATTTCTCAATAGAAATATAAAAAAAAATATTTTAATTAATTTAATGTACACATAAATTGCAGTTAGGTGATTTGTTTTTAGTGATGGTGATTTCGTTTTAAATTATTGTTAAAATATAAATAAAAAAAAATTCACCAAATTTGATTTTTAAACAATTTTGGAAAAGACCACCACACAACGATGTGTGAGTACCTTATTTAAAATTATTATTATTCAAATTTTTAATTAAATTAATAAAAATGCCCCTCCCCCCCAATAAAAATATTGCAAGGCGCTCAAAATTAGCGAGCAATAACATTTTTTAAGCAAACCAAACAAAACGACCCTTCGTCGAAAATTTTTTGTAAGGAGCAATTTAGCCGAAAAGGTGTCTTCACATCGTCTCACAGCTGGCATACTTCTAATATGAGTTCAGTTTTGTGTGATTAAGTTATAAAATAGTTTAAGCGAGTGTTGGGTGTGAAGTAGAACTTCTAAGCTGTACTCGAGATATAAAGATTTCGACTAACACCAAAAACATTGTACCTGTTCGATGGGCAAAATAATCTCATTACCGCCGAAGTTAGCACTGTTTAATTTTGGGCCTAGTAACTTTCTTTCTGGATAGCAACAAATTATTAATCTTGTTGAATATATTATTTAAATTTTTTACAATTTGACGCCCAAACAGGGTGTCCCATGTCCCATAAGCGAATAATATTAATTAATTGAGTTTGCGCCTGAAAGTCTATTTTGTATATTAAATTGTCAATAAAAGAAAAACATGGACGAACTGTCAAAAAGATTTGGGCCAACCTAAGGTGTATGCCGAACGAAATAATAAGTAAAGCCTCATATGCACCAGACCAGCAGATTATAGTTTCGGAATGGTTTTTTTTATATTAAAATGTCCTAATTTATCCGATTTTAACACATTTCGATTGATTCTATTTAGGCCTTAAAAAAATGTTAAATCTTAAAGGATTGATATTGACGTTTATATGGCATCGTTATACGACCATTCGATTGTTAAAATTCTTTGACATTTCGTAATGTCACTCTGGTACTGGTAAATGTCATTTTGTACAGTTTTTATTTATCAACCACCGGCGGTTTATAAAACTCGCCCGTTTTTAAAAAATAAAAATAAAATGAAAGTTTTTGTAAATTTTCCGAAAAAATGGATATTTAAGTGAATAATCACCATCACAAAGCATCGATAAAAATTATAATTTTTTTTTTTTTAAATTCAAATAAACCATTTGCTAAAACACATGAATCGGGCAGGCGATGAGTTTAAAATACACAGTTTTTTGTGTATTGTAACTCTCTCTATCATTAAATTTGCTATTAAATTGCTATTTAAATCAAAATATTGCAAAAGCTCACATTTTTAAGCTAAAAAAAAAGAAAGAAAAAAAAATTGAAAAATATTAATATATATTTCGCTAATTGCATTTTTTCCTATCAATTAAAATCAGTCCCAACATCAAAAACAAATAATACGATTGCTTATTATGGACGTGACAGCTCCTATGTGTAGTACTCTTAAAACCAACTAGATATTATTTACTACTTGAATAGTAAGTAATTGAGTCAAATCATACTACGAAAATGAATTTAGTATAATGAGAATTTAGTCTTTTTAAATATAAAAATGGACAATTTGGACACATTATTTTTAATATATTTATATAAACTAACATAATGTCAGAATGCTACGTAACATTTTTTTCGATTCAGTATTTTTCTCTTTTTTTTTCTTTTGTGTATATAATATATGAGCTTTTTTTTCTTTTGTTTTTTTTTCTTCAAAGATTAATAAATATTTATTAATTAAAATATTTTCGCAAATAGTCACAGCTAGTAATTTATCATTTTTTTTTGTTCTTCTTCTTCATCTTCAAATTAACGTTTTAATTTTGTGAAATGATAACACATATTTTATACTCACAACGACTATATCCGAAGCTCTTATGCGTAGAGCGTACTTTCTATATAGCTTGTAGGTACAAATCCTTCTTCCCAACCATTTAAACCACATAGTCGACGCACCCGGGTCCATCCATCGCCTTGATCTAATTCTATGACTTGTAATTCTTCATTTTCTGACATTGGAATGCTACCTTCGCTTGTTGCTACAAAAAAATTGAACACAAAATTAATTCGATTATTATTATTAAAAGAACATCAAGGAACCAAATTCCATAGATTGGGAGTTAATAATATCCCCACACTACGACATATTGTAGGATATTTTTTTTTATTCGATATGGCAACACTAAGGCGAAAGTGATATGAAAAAACGTACCAGATAAAAATAATAGACAAAAAATCGTTTAAAATGCATTTTGCTGAGTTGTGCCTAGAGTACTCCTCCAGACTATACATCACATCCATGACCAGGTCGCCATTATCAGATTAAAATAAAAAAACTACCAATACTAGGCGATTATCAGTTCCAAAAATACTCACCATCAAATGGATATAATGCTTTACATGTGCCTAACGGTTGAAGAGGCTCGGCCTCATAATACATTTCTTCATTCATGACTTGTTCGTTGGCACTGCCTTGACCGGATCCAGGTAACGATGTACGAGATGTGCCCAAACCACTTTCTGGACTTGCCGAACTGCTAAAATATTTTCAATTTTATATAAAAATATTTTTAATTTAGTTTTCTAATTAATTAATTAATTAATGTAGATAATTAATAAAACCGTTTATGATTAAAATTAAAACACAAAACAAATATACCCCAAAAAAATAAGAATAATCAAAACAATTACAGGGTTGCGAAATCCCACGCCCCTTTTTCATCCAAACACTAAATTATTACATTAAATTGAAAACAATATTCTGAGAAAGAGACGTAAATGTACGACAGTACAAAAAAAAATTACAAAAAACAACAACAATGTACAGCATGCTATTAGTAAATCATATCGACTCTATCCTCCCCTAAAACTAAAATATTTTTATCATTATTGAACATGCGTCTAACAATTTACAATGCAATTATTTAACTAAGGTGTACCCGTTATTGTTAATATTAAGCCCATTTTCAATTTGCGCCTGCGCCACACTATTCTCTGATGCTGACCTGCTAAGACTGCCTGCATCATCCGGATGATCTTCGCCATCATCATTTTCACCACTACCATTGGAATGTCTACGAAAAAAAAAACAAAAACAAAATTCGCATACATAAAAATCTGACGTCTACTAATTTCAAGCGCAAATACCTTGACATCCGTTGTCCATTTTGTAAATTTCGATGAGACTGCGGACTATGTTGGGCAATTTGTACACTATTGGCTTGTTCTAAATAGGCTTGGTATTTTTTAAGTTCAATTTTTAATTTTTCTAATTTATGTTCCGATTCGTTCAGTTGCCCTTCAACGGTCATCGGATCACCAAGCAATGAATTCGCTTCATAGACGCCTTTCATTTTCATTAAACCATCACGGGCGGCTGTTTCTTGGGAGATTTTCTGTTGTAATTCTTGTATTTTGGATGTTAGCTTTTTGCGTCGTTGATTTGGTGGTAAATCACTATAGTCTTCCTTCATCCCGTCCGTTGAGAGTGTGTTCTGTATTAAATTATAAATATTTTATTAAACTAAAAGAGCAAAATCTATTATATTTTTTTTAAAATACAAAACAAAAGTGCTGTTAGTATTAAAAAAAAAACCAATTAATTTTAAATTATTAATGTAAGAAAATCAAATTATTTACCAAGATAAGAAATAAATTTAAGAAAACATCAAGTGTCACCTGACATAGTGAGATGGTGGTACTGTGTGTACTTATTTTTAATATAAACATTCATTTACTCGAAATATTTTCGAAGTAGAGAAAAATTTAATACCGAAAAAATTACATGCCCTACCGTACTGGCGCCACAATCAATTTTATATAATTTCGAATTTATAAATATATTCGGATTAGAGAAAAATCGAATATGACAAAAATTATCGAGAATAAAAAAAATTAAAATTTCATTAATAGATCAAAAAGTTCCACGGCCCATCGTTAAGGCGCAGCAATCAATTATTTCTACTTAATATAATATTTGTTGTTCAGAGTCGTAGAACGTAGATAATAAGTATTCACTCAAACGGGTATATTATAATCGGTGTAGCCAATTTTTTCTTCCTTACTTGTATATTGCAGGGATTAAGAGACATTTTCTCTAGAATAACCACCAAATATATGTACTAAAAATGTTAGTTCAACATTTTCTCTAGTCTTTAGTTTAGATGATAATTAGAATTAACGAACAAATCGATAAATTCTTCTATCTCACAAACTATCGAAATAAATTCTTCTACTTCTCCTTAAAATTATCATGCAGATTATAATAAAAAAAAAAATTACCATGCAACTAAATTGTAATGCAAAAAAAAAACCTCACACACACACACACACAGCATCCGTTTTATTTTCTTATTGTTAAAAACAAAAACAAAGCAGCGTACCTTGACTGTTATGCAGGCTTCAAGTAACTTCTGTTGATTGTTATCAATTTATATTTGCGGCATGAAAGAAGCAATTTACAGTTTACACAAGACGAAAGCAAAAAAGAAGTGATAACTTAAAAATAGGTTTTTAAGAGTTTTCTTAAAATTATGCTAATTAATTAAAAAAGCTAAAACAATAAATTGTATTATATGTATGTATATACGATGGACATAAATAATTATGTAGTTGAAGAGGTGGTAAATTTATTTAAAATGTTTATCGATTAATTAAATTTATCTACATTCTACTTCTACCGTACACCTTAATTGATATTAAAAAAAATAAAAAACTACTAGATGGTTGTTACAAAAGGTACCTACAGATGTCTGAAAAATGTGTAAAAAAAATAATAATTCTAATAAAATACATGATTAATTATTCGGGAAGCCTGAGACTTATTATTCCCAATCATTTTCCAATTAAGATGCCGAATATCTTAATTTAATTTAATATTTTTAGCGATATTTTCTAGAAGAAAAAAAATGGCCAACATTTTGACAACTTCAACTGGGCACGTATGCTTAATCAAATTTTATGTTTTAGTCTGAGGCATTCATGGTGATTTATATATTTATAATATTTTTAGAAATTGTATTTTTAAAATACGTCCAAATTTCAACAAAAAAATAGTTGACAACCAATTTTTGAATTTAATGTTCAACAATAAAAATCGACCTTAAAGAGTTAACATTTTCAAAAGAGAAATATTTTTAGTTATTAAATTTGAGTCAAATTATGTAATTTATTATGGAATTTACTCCAAAAAAAAAAAAATCAAAGATAATTCTCCTGCACCATTTATGGTAGTTTTGTTATGCTACCACAAACATGTCAAAGTGTCAAATAAAATACACTAAATTGATTACGTCATGAAACATAAATACTTTCACGTTATCCGCAGATAAATAATCAAATTTAAACATGATTCTTGATCAAATGTACTGCAACAACGGTGCATTCACAATACCGTTCCTTGTTGTTGTGCGACGTTAAAAAATCACAAAAATATCCATTGCATTGACAGCTAGATGTTATAACAACCCCATCTCGTTGAACGTACTCATATTTATTAAAGAAAATATAATACAATGACTTATGAAAAGCGGAAAAAGCTTTTAAAATTGATGAAATACAAAAATATTCGAATTTATACAAAATAATGAGATGGAAAAATCTCACAAAAAAAAAAAACAAAAAATTTTTTTAGAATTTTTGTGCAATAACGATGGATGTGTGTGAAAAATAATAATAATAAAAAAAAAAGAAATTAAAAATTTTTATCGTGCAGCTTTTAATAAAGTAGCCCACCAATTAATTTTACACACACAATAGAAAGAAAAAAAAAACATATAACATGTAGTTTGTACCACTTTAAAATAAATTATGATACTTACGAATAATATGTTCAAAACAATTAATATTGATTTTTATGATGAAAGTAGAGATTCCAAATCAATTTAAATCATGAATGACACCAGTCACCAAATATTTGTAATAAAACAAAATAAGAAAAAAAATTGAAATATGAATAAATACGTTGAAGTATCTTCGGTTTGGAAATAACAACAATTACAACAACAACAACAAAAAAAACAAAAAGGATTCTCGGAAATTATAATGAGGTGTCTATTACAAGTGCATAAATTAATTTTTGTATTGTGATGCTGTTTTTTTTTATTATATTATTTTTTTAGTATGTATTTGAAAGATTAGACAAAATTTGGAATGTAATGATGAGAGGTAGAGGGGGATCGGAACAATTTATCGTAAGTAATTTTTGTTTAGACAATTGCTCGTTTAGACAATTTATAGCTAAAAAGGAATGACAATTTGAGGAAGAAGCCAATCAATGATGTCATATTTTATTTGGTGAGTTCCAGTTCCACCCAGTGATGATATTTTAATTTAAGTATGTACGTACAATGTACATATAATAATAATGATAATAAAAGAATCTTCAAGCGATCATGATCTCACCTGAAATTGGTTAGAGATCAAGACTTTATCGAAGGATGAGGCTGAGTCGAAAC
Source organism: Platyura marginata (assembly GCA_026745375.1). Classification (NCBI taxonomy): domain Eukaryota; kingdom Metazoa; phylum Arthropoda; class Insecta; order Diptera; family Keroplatidae; genus Platyura; species Platyura marginata. Next base: position 23,413 of record JANSTT010018269.1, read on the forward strand.
TTTACTTTCACCGGAAGATACAAAAAAAAACCAGCTCCACAATATTTTCATCGAAACAATAATGGAACAACTACATTTATCTATTAAATACAGTAAAACCTTACCGCAACGAACTGTACTATCGACAGTTAAAGTTACCTACGATCAATGATCGATTTTAATATTTTCCCGCCTATAAGAGGTTTTACTGTATCAATATAATTAAATAAAAAATTAGGGGACTTCACATTGTGCACACGTGTTATTTTTGTGTTAAGGATTAATTATAGTTTTCAAATTTTTTTTCTCAAAAAAAAAGCCCAATATTAAGCAAATTATAAATCATATAAATGATGTAACTACCACAAGCAATGAATGCAACTTAAATATTAAAAATATATATTTTCGTAATGATGATGATATTATTTGTAGTCATTTAATAATTTAATAAAAGATCGATTTACCTTATTACTGCTAAAAATTCCAAATAGTCCTACACGTTTTTTAAGTTTTTGTGCACCCACCGTTCCCTTTATTGTATTATGATTTGGGGCTATATTTATATACTGTGAATGATTTGATTCTGAATCATGTTTAGACAAATCCTCAAATGGAATATCTCCGGGCGGTGTAAATCCAGATTGATATCTTAAATCAATGCAAAAGATAAATATCAGTCAAAAATGCGATTTTTGATTTAAATTCAGTTGACACTACCTTTCTATTACTTTATGTGAATCTTCTTTTTCGTTAATTGATTCGGCTGCTTTATTAACACCCTCTAAACATCTACCTATAATTGGTGCAACAGATGATTCAACGTCAGCAGCACCTTTAATAAATTCTTTCAGTCCTCTCGTTCGTTTCTCGTCAATTTCTTGCAGTCTATTAAATACCTATAAATGTTAAAAAAAAAAATTAGAAAAAAATCTTTGCAAAAAATCTTTAACCTACATCTGGTAATGCAGTTTCAAAATGGGTTTGCTGCAATTTATTGGTTTTTTGCAATTGATTTGCATACTCATTTTTTGCATCGTCTGACTGTTGGTTTTTCATTGTCATATTGTGCCGTTGTTTTTCAACTTCAGCCCTACTTAAATTAAGATCTAAATCGGCCCTTTGATAATTTTCTAGAGCTTTTTCCGAATCTCTGTAGGCTTTTTCATAGTTTTTCTTTGCCCGATCCAATGCGCCTATTTGTGATGATAGATTTTGTGTTAATATTGAACCTTCTGTTAAAGCTTTTTTTCGATCGTCTCGTAGATTTTTCGACAATAACGTTATGGCATTAAATACTTGAATTTGTAATGATTCGGCAACGACTTCACGTTGTCCCGCTAAATCGCCAATTTCTTTTAGTACATTTCTGAATGCTTGCCATGATGTAAATCTACAAGAAATGCAAAAAATTAATAAAAATCGGTAATTTTGAATCAATGAACACGGAACCAATAAACATGCAACACTGTTAGCATTTTCCGAACATTTATCTCAAAAATCTTTTATCTCACGAACAATTTATATTACTCATTTGTCATGTTAGCATCCACAGGCAATGTAAAAAAAAACATCACTGACACATTTGTCAATAAAAATCAGAAATTAATCTCTTCCATTTCTCAGGTCAATGTCAAAACTTAGAAAGTTGTTTGGAATATTTGCTGTTGTGTACCCACATGGAACAAGAAATATTTTGGATGAAAAAGAGAATTAAATTATTTCCCTTACATTGTCTCTTAGATTTGCAATACAAATTGTTTAAAAACTCAAATCTTCTAAACTGCGGGAGAATTGTTCGGAGAACTGTTTTTTTTCCAGTTAGCTATTTTGAATATCTATCAGAAAAAAAATATTTGATCAACCGTCCATGGATATTGTGAGACATTGCTATCAAAATACTGATTCGAAAACATCATATTAGTAAAAGAGTCTTGAGACTACACAATTTGATTGATTTTGAGATCAAATTTATTGTCCGCAACTACCTTGTTCTTTAAATATGGCGCTAATTACAAAGTGTCTATACGATAAAGTGTTCTAGTGATAAAATGATCATTACAAAAAAGAAAAAAACTAAGACTAAGACTATCTGTAAATCTTGGGACGAAATGGAGTGTTTCCTATAATTTCTTGCTATCACTTTACCTTGCGATCAATTACACTCTATAATACTATACAATCAATTGTATTTTTGTTCTCCCATTATGTTTACGGTCATTTAACTTTTTGTTGGTCATTTTGTTTGATCATTAATAACATTTTTACTCTGTATACTTATATTATACATAAATATCGTAAATTATTCACACATTTCGTTTACCTTGATTTAAAAACGTAAGTGTTGTTTAGAAAACATTGGACGAAAAATAATAATAATAATAATAAAAAAAAAATATATGTACATATATTTCTTTTAAATTCTTTTGCATTATGCGTGATCTCTGTCTCACTTTGATTAAGTCTAATGGCGGGGACTAATTTCGCAATTTATTTTGTTTACGAGACATTAAATTAAAAAATTAAAATCTCCATTCTATGTCAGTGTAGTAATTAAAGTCAACACAAAATACACATACACATACAGATATACATATCAATTTATTCATCTTATTTACAAAAAAAAAAAAAAAATAAAGATAATTTGGAAAAAGTCCAATAACCATACACCTTCACATTTTGCAATATATAAAATTAAAATAAAAAAAAAACATTTTTTCTTAGATACACAAAACTTACTCATAATCTTCCTCTTCTTTCTTTTTTGGTTGGTAGTTTTTAACAAGCCGCCTAAAACAATGAGAAGCTATTAATAACAACAACAATAATAATAATAATAATAATAATACAGAAAAATAAATAAATATGTAACTAGTTCATCAAACATCACAACATAAATAATAATTAATTTTTATTTTCCATTATATTCAAAAGAGGAAAAGTGGATTTCTACTGAGATACTATCCAACTGATGATAGTCATTAATTATCATTTATTCCATAATCATCACTACTATATGTACAGTAAACAATAATGATTTTGCAATATAATGAGATCGTTCGGTGCAGGCATCGAGTTGAGATTTTTCATTTTGCCATCGGTACGTTCACTTGGTTTAGCTGTAGCATTAAACATCTTTGTTATGTTGGTCGTTTACAACAGTAGGCGATAGCGGATTGATTTAGTTATTCGTTATTTAGTTAACACGTTATGCTGGGGCGGTGCAACAGAAACATGAGCAGAGAAGATGCACTGTGCAAAAATGTTACGCTGGACAAGTGGAGTCAACCTAATAGACCATGTCTATAATAATTATATTCGCGATAGATTGAAAATTGCGCCTATAGCCGAAAAAATAAAGGAAACACGCGCTGGTATGGTTGGTCATGTAATGTGAAGACAGGAGAACCATCCAAAATGGCGTTAAGTATTGAATCACCAAAACGATAACTAGGGTGGCCAAAAACAACGTGGTAGAACGATGTAAAGATATAAACCTCAATAGCACAACGAGCGGACACCACAGCCGTTCATTTCTTGCTGAACAAAATATCTGTCGATAGTTATTCACTTTCCATGGAAGCATGGAGAATACTTTCTGTCGCTAATTTTTGGTGCCGGTATACACCGGAGATTCTACTAATTCTGGTAGATTTATTTTTACTGGTACGAGAAATTTCCAACGTAAGCTCACTATATGATCTCAACACCTGTCAAAAATTCAAAAATCCGAAAACACAAATAGACGAAACGACTCAAGTGTATTCAATAATAATAAAAAAAAAAAAGAAACCCAAATAGTACTAGAACAAATTTAATTACGACTATTATCAAATAACAAAGCCTAACCTAATGGACATGGTCAGTCAGTATACCATGTAGCGTTAATGTTGGGTCATTAGATAGAGATTAACGTCTAACCATAAAATATGTCAATCCGTTACCGAAAATTATTATTGTTTGTTGTAGTTACCTACAGTTGGTACATGTACACTGAACGCCCACAATAATGTCTGTGAAATTTATTTGGGTCGATCTGGTGTAAATGTAAAGTAAACAATGTATATTTGTATTTAGTATGTACATACATTACAGATACACTCATTTGTTAAATTAATTTATGAATTAAAAAAAAATGCGCAAAATGTTAAGAAATTTAATTGCAATTATATAAACAATCATAATAATAAGAAAAGAAAACAAAATTAAAACAACAACAAAAAAGAACGGAATATTTACAAAATGTATGCAAAGTATTGTTATTTTAATAGTGTTGATAACAAAACCAATAAATTATATTCAATGAAAATTGACATGAGTATTGTCCTTGAGCTTATTGACGATCATCCATCATTTATAATTTTACAAAATAAATTTCAAACTCTCAATATTATTTTCGTTAATGAAAGTAATGTTTATAAATAATTACAGATAAAATAGAACAATAGAAAGAAAATTGTGGTTTTAGTTTGTATACATATTAAGAAGTTCAATGAAAGTACATCTTAAGTATAATTAATGTAAAATTAAAAAAAAAACCAACAAACAATAAATTATAGACTTTAAAAGTGAATTAAGTAAGTCGGTAATTTTGAATAAAGAAATATTTGAGGTCATTTTGGTAGTTCATTAATTCATTTAAAAAAAAAACATTGATCCAATCACATTGCGGCTTAAAGAGAAAATTATTCATTTGCTGTTGCTTCTTATCCCTTCTAATAGTCTAATAGTCATAGACTTAATATGCTTCGCATACCCTGTTCTTATACCTAAGTGCCTTTAAATCCCGATCTGGATCAACAAATTGTGAGGCCATTGTATGACAATGTAGTGACACGAGTGGTTCGGAATCCCCCTTAAACAATAGTTTTGCACATGATTGTATAATTGCCCTATATGTTTCTACGCAAAAGGGATAGATGATGGCAAAAGTGGAAGAATATTTTCAAAGGGAATTGTTTTCTTTGTAGTAGCTAGTTCCTACAGGATCGTACGTTCGATATAGAGCTGATTAGTGATTTTTATTACGGCAGATCCATTTGAATATTTCTCAGTCTATACGAGACTGTATGATATATACAGATCTAGATTCTAAGATATGCATAATCCAAGATCGAGAATTTTCACTTCAAGTCATTTTCAAAATTTACCAAAAATTCGTGGGTCGGATTTTAAGTTCGTTCGGCAACAATTTTTCTATCTAGCCGATCCAATGTAATTTGTATGGAGCAATTTTTTTTTTCATTTGCGCAAAATTCTTTAAGAAATTAATGCTAATTAATTCCATACCTATAGTGTTACAATAAGTATAATCAAATTCTGTAGGAGCGTCTATACTATTTAGCATTTTTTTTTTATAGTTAGTGGACACGGAAATACAAAAAACAACGGATAAAATTATTTACAAAAAACTACAAGCCATAACTATAACAAAACATATTTTTTATATTAAATGGCCAAAAGTTACACAAATCAAATTATGTATTTAAATTCCTCATCATCGAATAAGACAAATTTAACACACGGATCGTTAACCCACTTCATATAAATTTTTTTTTTTTTTTGGCAGTTAAGTATCCAATTATATATTACGAAACCATCAAGTACATCACTTATAGTTAAGACAATGTAAGTTACTTATTATAATTTGGATATGCCAAAACGACTTTTCTGCATATTTAAATAAGACATTTTTGCTATAACACCGTGTAACGTGTAAGTATTTACAAAACAGGTAAAATTTAGTATTACTTGAATAAGTAATTTTTAAATAATGTAATATTATTATAACTCCACCATAGACGGTCCCCGTTTTAGAAAAGGGGGTGGTTTAGGGTAACGGATATCTTCCTATCCACAGTAAAACTAAAATCGCACAGGAAAAGCACTGACCACCAGGAATCTATCCGGACCTGCTCTGTTGCCGCAGAGTTAGAGTCAACTAAGACCCACCGAGGGTTTTTATTAATATTAATAACTATGTAATAATAATTATTATTCTATGAATAATTTAACCACACAAAAATGAAAAAATTTCTATAATACCAAAGTAAATAGGTATCGGTATAAATAAATTGTCTCTATAGTTAGTAGTGTGTGTGTGTGTGGTCATTTGCATTTCCATTAATTTCCATTTATACAAAATATCAATGGCAATGTATGCAATTCGAAATTTGTTTACAAATTATTGTAAATTAAGTAGACAGACGTTTCGTATATTATTTTGGATGCGTAAATGCACCAGAGAGATACAAAATGTTTTCCATTTTATTTAAGAATATTTACAAAATTTATTTATAATTTGCATGAACTATAAACATCAATAAGGTGTGTGTGTGTTTTTTTTTATTAATTTGTTTATAATAACTGCAATAAGTGCATTTATATGTTCTATTAACGGACACGAACTAATATGAAATAAAAGTGTGTCGACATTATAATTCAGATTTATATTTATTGTTTAGTTTTTTTTAATGCACAATTTAATTTAACAAACTAGGTACTTATTACGTGCTATAATTGTATATATCAACTAGCTACGTATAGTAGAAGTGAGTTTTGAGATCAAAATAAGAATAACAACATATTTTTTGTGGGCATTAAAGACTACTTAGTTCAGTCAACTTTACAAATGCATCAATGTGTCCACCAATTAACCTGTTACAGCAAATTAGGTAATCTCGTCGTAAATTTAACGTATGGAGTTGATGAAATAGGTTGTGTTTTTAGAAACTCATTTGGTCAAGTTTATGAAGAAAAAAAAAACCTCTCAGACAGTGAAACTCGTATTTTGTCTGTGTTATTTAATAATTAAAAAAAAAATGTACTAAATTATGTCAAAGGCTACGGTGTCTCCTTAGGATCCATTTTGAATATTGGCCAAAAATGTACGCCATTTTTTCAAACCATTATTTATCCAAAATATGATCGCTAAAAAATGATATAGCAAATATGCACTCGTAGATAAGTTTCTTGTTAATGCACTGCTGCACATTGACAATTTTCACGCGTCCCCCATTGACCCTAAGTATATAACACAATTTCTAATTTTTACATCTCCAATAAGACAACATAAAACTGGATATTTTTATTAGGAATAATTTACATACAGCTAGAAAATCTAAAAGCATCGATAGCCATATGTATTGGAAATCCAAAAAACAAATTCGACCAACATAGAAATAATGGGATTTATGAGAGATTTACAATGCATATCAATTAGATTAAAGTTCATTAATAAAATCCTATTAATTTCTTCTACTTAATAATGTTCTCGACTTTATAATAAGGTAAATATCAAACTCGACGAGTATTTTCTCATAATATAAAATAAATCAATATTTGATAACATACCAAAAATTGTATACTTTTTTAATTTAAACTTAATTTAAATATCACGAACGCAACCAAAAACTCGTTTTTTTAAACCCACGTGTGAATTAAGTACGATCGAGATTTTTTATTTCTTTTCATTGAGATATATTTCTTTGAAGTTTTTTTTTTTTTATTTTGCTCATCGAATGGGTAAGATATAAAATTATTGCAAAAAAAAACTCATATTAGCCAGTGGACGTCAACGAAGCGCATCTGCTAAGATTGATGATCAAAAATTTGAATTTAAAAAGTTTCTAACAAAATTGCTCAGCAGAGCAGAATGAACTTGACTGTGCCGATACCCTGGACGTTTCTATTTTCTAGAGTTGGACACCACTGCAAAAGCAGCACAAAAAACCCAAGCATATGTGAAAAAGATCGCGTGGTTGAATAAATAATAAAAAAAAAACGAAGTAAAAAAAAATTACATTCTCATTGCCTGCAACATCTGTAAGTATGATTTGTATTTAGGTTTGTTTCTATATTTTATTGTATGTCGCCATTGACCCCTCCGAACTATAAAATTGAGGTTTGGTCTTTGCCACAAAAAAAAAAAAAACGATTTGTATGCATGATATAATTTTGTTTGGTATTGAATTGGAGACGGGTATATGATTAGGATAGGATTTGACTTAAATTAGCTCCAGAGTCTAGACACATATAACGTTAGAACAAACAATAATTATAGTATGGTAACTAAGTAAAGGGCAGATCTAATCGATGGATGATTGTTATGCTGTGCGCATCAACAAATATACGATTTTTACCATGTATTCATGTCATGGGGCATATTTTTTGTAATATTATACGTGCATCATGATAGACTAGTGACAGTATAATTAAATATTATAATGCCGAAATCAAGTCATCAAATTGTACAATTTCAAGTGTTTGTCCCTTTTTCCAGAAAATATTTTGCAAATTTTAAAATTTAATTTTCTCTATGCCTTAAAATGTAAAATTTTCTTTATCTAAAAAAACAAACAAATTAAAATAAAAGAAAAAAAATTTGATTTATACCTCAACTTGGCTGCATATTCCATTTCAATGGCACATCTATCTCGTACAAAATTTCCATATTTGTCCAAGAATTCAATTCCCTTTTGGGTGTGTGTTGCAAGGTTATCATACTGATCCTGCAAAAAAACAAACAAAAAAAACCAAATAAATAAAATAAAAAATCAACGACAAGCACGCGTTCGTTTTATGAATAATACACATGTTACAGAGCTTGATTTGATTTTCCACTTTTCCCCGTCTAGTACACATTTTTTTCTTTTTAATTATATTAATTTGACTTGAATTTAACTTGATGTGTGTGTATGTGTGTTTATTAAAAAATATTTCCATGTATATGTAAAAAAAATAGTACAAATAAACTAACATGTGCTTGTTAAAAGTGGCGCCAAAACCAATGAACTTTCGTTCAATTAACAAAATCAACAATTTAATTGCTTGCTACAATCAACTCTTTTTTTAGCTTATATCTTATAAATGCATGGTATTGGATTGAAGATTGTATTATACGTAAAAATATAGAAAAGATTCATATAGCCAAATGGCAACACTTACAATATTCAAATGAAATAAAAACGAAAATTAAATTGCGTACTTGAAATTGAGATATTTTTGGTTTTATGAGTTAAGTATAATTTACTATTGAGCCTACGCCAACTAGGTTTTGTATAAATAAATGTGTTCATGGATACGGTTTTTGACATTGGTTGTTTTTTTTTTCTTCTTCTTCTTCTCACTATTCATACAAAACACCAACACTCTTTTGTAGCATGTATGAATGTTTTTATAATTTTTTTTTTTTTATTTTTGCACACATTTTATTTCGGGTTCATTCACATTTATGTACAACTGTGACAATAAATTCCAAGTATTAAGGGCAAAAGGAAGCCAAACACAAACCCCCATACAAATGGATCAGGATTATCACACAGCTTATATTATGAAAATGAAAGTTCACGTGTAAATAGAAATAACAATAGCAATACTTTAAAAAGATTATTTAGCAGTGATATTAGCGCCGGAGTTTTCTTTTACAAAATTGTAGAAAATGTAATTTTAATAAACTGTGATTGATGTGACGTCAATATTCAGGAATTCTAAAAGGGTATAAATTTTAAAGCATGCTACAAAAAGGACTAATTTAATATCGTGTATGTGTACCATTGACATATGAGAAGTTTAATTCTTTATGTCACCGGCCCCAAATTATACATACACATAAGTAGGAATGTATGTCGTTTACATTCAAAATGGATGTATACAATTCTAAAACAGAAATATATTTTTCACTTAACATTTAAAATGAGGGTTGGTGTGAAAATTAATCGAAATATATATGTTAGTTCGGCGTGAGGGATTCATATATTTTCTCGTCCTGACAAAAAGCACATTTAAGTACTTATGAAGTTTAATATTAATTAAAATTAGAAAACTGGCTTGGTTATGTAGAAAAGTGTCCCAAAACAGTTGATTGTATCCTTAAAAATATAGTATTTTCTGATGTTTTATTATTTTGGAGAATTTTATTCACAGTTCTCAATCATTCAATCAATAGAGCTCGTCTACTGTTTATTCCAAACCTACATTTACATTTGAAATTCTTTTCCTCCAGCTGAAAGTGGAATTCGAATCACCCGGCCTTAGTGAAACCACTAAACTCAATGAAATACTTTTCCTTTTTTTTTTTGCTCGAGAAGGATTTGAACCCAAAACCATTCCGCTTTTAAGGCAACTACTTTGGTCAGTGAAATATATAGAAATAATATTACTTTCCACTCATAAACACATTAAAATGAAACTGACTATGGATTATGCGGTTGTATGAGAAACGGATTCTGGTTTTGCATTATTATTATTATTATTAATATAGTATAAAAGTTGGTCAGGTGAGTCGCACGATTGACATATTTGTCAATAAATACCAATAAATAAAATGCTAATTTGGAATTTAATAAAAATTTGACAAAGAATTTAACAAGATCAAGAGAAAATAATTTATTATGCGTCTGGTTTAACCGGTCTCCAAGTTATTTGCTTCGTTTACAAATTTTCTGCTTCATAAATAATCAACAAGAGGTTACCATAAGTGTCTTTCAAATGATACGCAATGTTTTCTTTTTTTTCTTTTTTTTTTGTGTACTTCATACACGCATCGAAAATGGAATGTTTTTATACTTAAATATCCTTAATTTAGTATGAGGAATTTTTAAAACCAAATTAATTTAAAAATTCTTTTCACGCCACCATTATTTTTCTTAATTTATGTGAGTATGTTCTTGTTTTAATTATTTGTATTAAAAAGTTATTAAAAAAAATGATGCACACACACAAACAAAAAGAAAAAAAAATGTATTAGACAGACATCAGAGGTATGCAAACACATTTCCCTTGCGGTACATATTAATAATCATTTGTCATTGATACCATACATGTTTCTATTTTTAAGATCGTCGTCTTAAATTTCATTGCAACATGGATGTAATAAGAAGAGTATTTTTTCATTTTTTTTATTCACAAAGATCAAACGCATGCATATGCAAAGTGTTGAACTTGACTTTGAAGATGACCGCGGAAACCGGAAAATTATTATGAATGGTTTTATTAAAAATGTCTTTAATTCAGTAGAATTATTGTTGAAATTGATTATTTGGTTTGGTTGGGAAATTAACTACCAAATCCTAAAAGAACCTATAAGACTTACGGAATTACGGACAAATAAAAACTACTTACAGAAACTTAACATTTTGCGACAAATAAGTAATAGCAACAGGTTTTACAAATGTAATGAGTAGATAATGGCTTAGGTCAAGAGCCTATCTATACACATGATCAACACCATACTGTAGGGATTATAAACCAGAGGTTCAGTACAATAGATCTATAAAGATCGCAGTGCTATGGAACTATAGATCTACCTATCTATACCTAAGTAATAAAAATCACGTCATTAAGTGTAAATGAACCATAAAACCACCACAACACAGTATCGAACATAAGGCAAAATTAAAATAAGACTTTTTATTGTATACGACGGTTATAAAAATAGGTATTATAGACAAAGACATTATTATTGAGAAAACACGATAAACTAATTTTCTATTTATAATGCACAAACTGTACTTGAGAATTCATTCCACCAAAACATTGTGGTTTTATTAATAAACCAACATCTGAATCTATTGAAAAAATATTATTAATAAAAAAACCTGACCTTTGAATCGTCTGTTCGGTATATTGTCTGGTTAATGCGATCAATTATAAAACAATTTTCTGAATTCTTAATAAAAAGGGCCAATATACTTATAGAATTGGTCGTTCTACATATGTTGTCTACTCTTGAAACAATGGCACCATATATTTATTTGGCTTAGGACACAATCATGAATAAATCACAAATCGTATATCGATTGATTATCAAAAATTGTTGCCAGCAAAAAATATGCCCTCCACTTGAAGTACTTTGAGGCACTTTAAGTAACAACATTGACATTCTCTTAATAAACAAGACGAACGTTCACTTTCACGCTCGGTTATTGTAAGTCATCTCAACTGATTATTATTATTATTGGTTCTAAATGCAAATATTAATTTAATTCCACCCCTCATTTACTAATAAATCAAATTTTTAAATCACTAACAACCGTAGACAATCGACAATCAATTAATTTGACATAATATTAATAAAAAAAAAATTCCATATCTACAATACACTAAAGCACATACACAAACAAAATTTATTTGCAAATATTTACCATATCTTGAAGTCATGCGTGAATATTTTAAAAATAATACCAAACTTAATTTATGCTCGAAACATAATTATGCAAAATAGTCAATGTTGATTGAATTTAAATAAAATATATTTCAAATACAATGGAGAGATGTGTACAGTACGGTACGCTATGTATATAAATACGAATGACGAATATTAAATTGGCGTTTTTTTGTTGTATTTTTTTTTTCAGTTAAATTACTTAAATATTCAACATGTTTTTGCTTTCAATCAAATAAGCATGGATCTTGCAAAATTAAATAAATAAATAAAAATAAAATGGCGCCAAAAAATGATAATAAACATAAATAACTTTCACTTATTGGTTTTGGTTTAATGTACATAATTTGCAAAATGTTTATGAAACCTCTTTTAAAGCGTGAATTTGTATGTAGAAATACGAAAAAATAAAAAATTACTCTTTTCAATAAAGAAATATTAAATCTGTTTAAAATATCAAATAAAAAAAATACAAATTGTAATTATGTCCATAACGTTGACCAGAACAACTTAAGTACAGTAAAAAAAAAATAAAAAAATAAAAAGGGAAAAAAAACCCACAATGACCCAGGTTATGTAGCCAAAAAGCACGCTTTTGTGATAAACATCATGTGAAATATCACAATCGAATTTTATGCAGACTCATTATTATTAAAGAAACTCACGATTGCGTAGTGTACAGTGAGACATATCGAGACGGCAGGCCTCACCATATAAGGTTAGAGTTTAATTTTTAGTTGCCTTAACGGGTTTCACAACAGGTAATTTTCTGGTCTGGTTTTATAAGTATCAGAAATGGCGTACCCCAAAATATCTGTTCTGCGAACCTAACTATTTTCTACATTATCCATTTATTATTAATATCATTATCAATGTATGTAGTATCCATTTTAGCAATTATTCTTGCATCTTATTTATTTCTTCTTCTTAGCTTTTTCTCTTTTACCTTCTTTACTTTATTACCTTCTTTACTTTTTCTATGCTTATTTTTCTCTATTACCTTCTTTACTTTTTCTATGCTTATTTTTTTTTCTTCTTTTTTACTTCTTCCCTTCTAACAAGCTGATTAGATAGATTAGCTCAATAAACCATTTGTCTTTGACATTTTAATTAAAATTCGCTGGTCAATTAAAATCGATAAAAACATTTGTCTACTTATATTCAAAAACAACAATATCTATCCACCTACACATGTACTCTCCCATTGTATAAAACAAAAATCCTTAATAAATATCCACTTTAAATGATTATTACGGTTGGGCATTGGGAATTACCTTAAATTTCATTGCTCATTGAATGAGTAACAATATTTTGATTAGAATGACTCATCACTATCTCCCCCAAAAAATTCATTCACCATTTATATGTATGTATGTATAAGAAATTGTGTGGAATATGTGCCTTTAGGGGATACGCCATTTCTATTTTCTCAATACAATACAATCGATTTGAACTTGCTAACTATACTTTCCTTATCTTTGCTTTTGAGATACATTTGAGCAAGTATGTACACAGAAATCAAATTTCCTTCCCTATGCGTTTCCCTAAAATGAACAGACAAAAAAAAAAAGAAAAAAAGAAGAGAAAATTCCTGTGACATGTTCGTTCATATTTAGTATTTAAGCATAGGCAGGCAATGTTTATTGATTTCATGATCAAAGATCTAATAAACTTTTAAAGGGGAAGTCGTCAGCGATTCATTTTATATTTTATGGGTACAGAAACATATTGTCTATGTCAATAAATAGATTTTCATCAAAGTAATAAAATAAAACAAAACAAAAAATTATCTACATATGTATGTATATGTTTGTGTGTGTATGCACGTACTGTACATATTTACTTAAATTATAAATATGTTCATAGTCAACGGAAAGAATTAGCCCTTCCTTTGTTTATTAAAAGACGTTATAGGGTTAATGAAACCATTAAGGAAATTTTTCCAACATGCTGGATGTTTATGTTTGAATGAGCATAATAATTATGTAAGGTATGAAGACACAAAGGAATCTATTTATGGCAAACGTTTAGGGTACGTCAGTTATTCAAAATATAATTTTTAAAGATAGTGGTGTCAAAAATATATTTTTACTATTCACTTCTTTAGTCTGGGATGATAAGTACCAGGGGCAAAATCATCTCTAATAAAGAATTTTGGGCGAATCATTTGGGCAAGAACGAAAATACATAGAACACAATGTCAGACTGTCAAGCGATAAAAATGGTTGCAGATACAGACAAGGTGGACATCATTATAACAGTGTTGGATAGTGTGCAACAGGAAGAAGAATTGAATTAAAAAAAAAAACTCTTGAAACTAGAACCACTGAATGGAACGTCTCAAAGATCTACCGTATGTCGACTATATAATAGCACTATTGTTTGGGGGCCTTGAGACGTTGATGGCAAACGATATAGTTTTTCGCAACTGACAGCACTGACAGGTCTGAAAAAAACTGCAATAACTAATAATGAATATTTTACCGAAAATGTAATTGCTAACATTAATTTTTGTTAGATTGACCAATGAAATTCCAAATAGAGATGCAAATACGTAGAAACTCTTTTAGAATACTTACTGACTAAACATCCAGAAAGACCTAGAAATACGAAAACGTATTTAAAGAAGTGAGATCCATTCAATCAGGAAACGAATTGGAGATCAATGGCAAAAAATCATTACATAGCTATTCACCAAAGGCTGGAGGGGGGGTAAGTGTTAAAAAAACAATCATTGTCCCCTAGGTTTGCTTAGCTAGCGGGCGGCTAACTATCGATCATAGTAAAAAAAAACCATAGAAAACCATAAAAACAAAGAAGTTGCTCAGTTAGACTTAAATCCTGAGTAATCAAAAGCAATTAAGTGCTTCTAGTAGTGATGATTCAACTTTACGATCTTAAACCTAATTAATGTTTGTTCTAACATTTTAAGTGATCTTCCTTATGATCCTATGCACACCCTGGACTGGAAAATATCGTGGGGCAACTATGTACATATGTAGGTACTTGGTTGTAAATTGTACAGTAAATATTACTTGAAAGAGGGGGGAAGGGTCAAATTTTCAAAGGTCAGATTTTGTGTAAAATATTACTACTATACTGTAAAATAAATCTAACACCAACTGTTTAATGTCTTTGTTCCAGCCATCTGAATTTTCTCAACAACAATGTTAAATCTTCGATCAATACAAAGATACAAATATATTTTTAAGTAAGTAGTCTTGTATTTATACTTAATTTCAATTCTTTATCTTTGATATATAGCATTTGAAACTATTAATAGCAATTCAAGTTCAACGCCATTAACGATATGTATGTAGCATGTCCGACAAATAAAGCAATTAATCAATCGATACTACTGGGCTTTTATGATCCATCTAATTTTATAATTTTATTTTATGTACATATTAAAAGATGGTGCGTAAATAAAATCGAAATTGTTTATTCAGTGTATTTTATTTGATCGAAAAATTATTGTATAGTTCACAAATGCTCAATAGCGTAAACAAAACGACTGAATATGAAGGAACAGATAGAGAGAGAGAGATAGAGATAAAAAAAACCTCTTGCATTAACAAAATGTTTTACAGAAAATTAATTTGATATCCAAACTTCCGGAATTGAATCAGCAAAATTGATATACGAGAGAACCCCGTGTGCAACCGAGGCTCTACAGACAAAGAATATTTCCATCTGTCTTACGGCTCGATTGTAAATGTTCCTATAAATAAAGTGTTGACTCAGTTCCAGACGCATAAATGTCTATAATAATGGTATGGTGTGATGGTGTGGGCTCCTCTGACCACTTGCATTATTTCGTAAAAAAAATAAAAAAATCTTCTTGTGTGCTGCACAAAAATTAAAATAAATAGCAATCGATGTAGAAATTGTTTAATTATGGGAACGACGTGATTTCGGCTTATCATGATGATTGTACGGAGTTATTTTAATTAATTGAATTTCAAAAGAATTTACGCTTTGGCAACATCTCTATACATACTCGGATAAAATACCTTTCTCCTTGTTAGCGTATACGCGTGATAATACTACAAAATACATAACATTTATATACAGTGGGTACGGGTACATAATTATATACATGCTACAATTTATTTTGCATTAAATTTGATTATTTAATCGTATTTGCATTTTCATTTAAAACATGTACATTACGTACTGTATTCTGTTTCTTGCATTTTTATATCATGTGTGCTATTTGAAATTACGCCTATTTTATATAAATGTTTATTCATAGAAAGTTAATTTAATTATAACGCACATATAGGTACTCGCTATCTAAGTATCTATAGTATTATATGCATCACAATGCAGTAAGTATTATAAATCTTAGTGCCTATCATCAATATACATATTTACAAAATAAACAAATCGCTGAAGAGGGACTCTATCAACGAGCTGGAAATTAACTTAAAAAATTCAAAAAATTAATTGACCTTTGAATGATAATTTAATTTTGACAACAATAAAAAAAATTTGTTATTCTCCATTTTTTAATTTAATTAATCAATTATTTTGATAAAAATTTAAATTACTTTTTATATTCCACATAATATCGTATCTATATCAGTCACGAATCCTGCTAACATGTAACGGAAGGAATGCCTTCAAATATTCACAAATCTAAATTTATCTAATTATTATAAATTATAGGAGATGCAAATAGTCCATCTCGTCTCCGTTCAGAATGTTCCATGGCTTTGTATATACATACATGTAATATGTGAATTTTGATTTTGGAGTTAAATAGGCAGAATATCAAAAGATCCTCTTATCGGGGAAGTTCGACGTTGACCCATTCGCTTTAGGAAACCTTTTAATCCATATATTCCTCCGGGGGGAAGCTGAAGTAAGTACTGGTACGTTTTTTTTTAAATGCACAATAAGTATTGGCAAGTAAACTATTAACAAAATTAAAAATCGATTAAAATATGTTTAGGGGTGGCATAAACTGACCCAAACGGGTGAAGTGACTGGAGTATCTTTACAAAATATTTCCGATCACAAAAAAAAAATGATTTAATCAATAATTCTAACACATCGGCAATGGTGATAAAAAAACGTTTACGCAATCAAATAAAAACATGTAAGAAACTGAACGAGAAACAATACAACAACTACAAACGAATAAAATTGATTTCTTACAATGAGCTATTTACTTGAAACTCTTATACATCGGTCGGAATTGGCATACTAGAATATTTATTAATATATATTATATCTACTCTTTATGTATGCAAGTGTGTGTGTGTATAATTTGTTTGATAAAATATCACAGTTCAATTATTTATTAAAACAAATTATTTCTCATCGAATATAAATTTTTCCAGTACATAATTTCGGAAATTTTCCACATCCAACATTAAGATGAAAAACAGTGATTCAATTAAAGAAATCAAAATAAGTGCTATAGCAAAATCTAATTAATTAAAGAACACATTAAGTATATTTGAGTGCGATTATTAGTAATTCGTCGATCAAGTTTTCGTCTTTCTATAAATAAAATTCTTTAATTTGCATTTCTAGGTATTAAAAATGTTGTTCAAGAAATAAAAAATTTAAAAAAATCATTGTCTTCAAAAAGACGAGAAGGTGTTGCGAATTTAATAAAAATTTCAAATGATATTTACTACTTAATTAAATTACAATCATATTATGGTAATTTCAACAATATTATTGAAACTGGTTTTTGTTAGTCGCAAGAATCACAAATTAAAAGTTAATGATTTCAAATTCCTTCCTCTTAAAATCGTACATTTACACGTTCCATTTAATTGGTTATTTTCTAGTCTTATTTACCAAATTAGTAACGTAATACTTAACTATTATTATTTTAAGTTGGTAATTAGTTTTATATACCATTCAATTATTGCATAACATTATCAAAGCAAATAATGAAATTACAATTTATAATGTCATAATCGAATCAAGTTATGGACCCAATCAAGTGAATATTGACGCATTTTTCACAAACAATAAAAAAAATCACAATAATATGTATCACTTCAGGTAGTAAATAACCTAGTAAACTCGTAAAATATTTCTCTCAACTATAGTTAGTAGGTACAAAGGTAAGATATACTTTAATAATAATAATAATAATAATAAGACATGTTCGAGTATGGATTGTATAATGTACTCAACATACATACATATGTACAATAAAACATGGGAAATTACCTCTCTTAACCACGTAGAGACATTGTATGGAAAAATGTAATAAAGAATAAATTGAATCTTTTAAAAAACAATTTGTTATTATGTGAGTGTATATTCCTATGATATTGTTATGTGTAGTAAAGATATATATATAGTAAAGATGCAAAAATTATACAAAGTACAAGTCTGCAAAGAGACGTATTCCGCGGAAACAGAGCAATTTAAATGTCATCGCACTTGTTTTAAATTTAAAGCATAAATGTTGTTGTTGTATAGTAATGTCAAGTAATCATAGAATGTATGTAAGGCGTTTTAAAACATTCTGCATTAAATAATCGTTAACCATATAGAATGTAGAACTAGGGCCCGACAAAAAAATTTGGTCAATAAAATACGGGTATGATGGAATAAAGTTCAGCTATATGAAACCGCTTATGAAGAGAGAAATGAAATAATATATTTGAGTAAAATGGTGTAAAAAAATAATTTTTGGACCCAGTTTTGATCAAAATTTGTTATTTCATCAAAACAACCTTCGTAGGCTAAATACCGTAATGCTATAAATACAATAAAGGCCATTACACTAAAATTTTTACACCTGATTTTACGATAGTTTTTTTTTTGTTTTACATGTAATGCCTACACTGGTTTTACATCGATCACCGATGTTGTGAAAATAATAATCTAAATTTAATACAACCCTTCGGTTCAACAAAATGTTGCCATCTTCGATATTGCATAGATGTAATGACCTCGATACAAATGTTGATTAATTGAATTTAAAACATAATCCATCAAAAGTGTAAATTTGACTGTTTTTTTTAAAAAAAAAAGTTTTTTAACAAATCTTTCAAGTATGTATATCCAACTTCAACTTCAATGAAATTATTGGCAAGAAAAAAGTTGCTCATTCTTACCTGAAAAAAAAGAAAAGACAACATTATTGATACAATTAATTAAAATTAATTTTAAATGACAATAACCCATACATACATAATACACATATAATAATTATTTAATTTTAATTAGTCCAAGGTTGTACAAATATACAAAAAAAAACTATAAATGACTGAAAAATCGAATAGTGACAGGAAGTGCGAATAGTGAGATAGATTTTTAAAAAAAATAAAAATTGTATTAGATACTTTGTTTTAAATAATAAAATATTCAGAATGCTTCCGGATGAATATTGTGTAAAAGTTAAAATTAAGGTTAAATGAAAATTGGCCGTCTAAGAAAAATTGGAATCCAGTCGGGCGGACGGTAGTGTACGTCATTTTCCATGAAATCACTCTACTTTGGAATAAAATAAAATTGAAAAACATTTCAAATAAAAACGAATCAATTTTCTTTATAATTAATGATAAATGGATCAGTAACCAATGTTTTGACAATTATCGTTCATAATTAGGTACATTTTTGGATTGTAGGACTCCCTAATGCCTAATCATTCGAGTTTATTTCAATAATAATTCTCTCTCAGTTCTTTTACAATTTATGTGAATCTAATTCTTTTATTATTTAAATTTATAAACAATTTTAAGAAAAAAAGAAAATTCAAAACTTGTTAGACACCTTTACAATATGAATTGAATGAAAATAAACACATTGGTTTTATGGTCTTAAAGAATGTGTTGAGAAACAATTACACAGATATTAACATCCGCCTATAAATTTTATAGGAATTGGTAGCAACAATTGCATAATTTCTCTTTTTTTAATGCATTAAGATTTACAGGTGTCGTTAGTTTTAATTGTTTTCAATGTAAATCTAAGAAAATTTATGTAAATTATAAAAATTTATGATGTTCCTTTAATTAAATTAAAATTATATCGACATGGCATTATTTATTCCATTTTTTTTTATTTGAGTATACTATACCCGACCTATATACTAAATAATAATTTGTTCTTAATAAATTTAAATCTCTTGACATAATCCCAGATTATACGAAATTCAATTTTAGGACGGTACCTTTTAAGTTCAATCAATTCAATTAAGATATGTTCTTGGTTACTTTTTAATTCTACTCTGCTTAATTACTTGCAGGTACGTAGGTATGTCAATTTTAAAAATTATTTCCCCAACATTTTGAAAACGGCGTATCGTTCTCGTATTAAAATCAATTTTAGTGGATTAAATTGCTAAAAAAAAAACTGGATTTTTTCCAAAATTAAGACAAAAACGACATTTTTATTGTTTCTTCCTAATTTTCAAATTGCAAAAGAAATTAATTAAATTTGGTAATTTAGTAGAAATACTCTTTATAAGGTTGCCAAAATCAAAAATTTATTAATCATTTTAAATAGTAGCTAGTTAGTTTAGTGTGAGAGAGGGGCTCTATAGATGGGCCCATTAGACATCCTTTTTATTTTTAGTTTTTAAATAGTATGTACATACAAATTTTGTGTACAAATATAATGACCATACACAATACTTAATATTAAAATTTTATATTTATGTAATTTTACTACTGTTTTTTAGTACATCGTATAGTTTACCACCAAAAAATTTATTACTGTGATTAATAAACTAATTTAAAGATATTTATGATATCCTGTTTAGTACAATAAAAAAAACCACTCAACATAAATATAATTTATGTCTCATCGCATTATCATTTCTAATCATTTGTTTACCTAAAACATTTAAATAATCCAGGGCAGTCATTTCAAAATTAATTACAATAAAATGTAGGTTACAAATGTTATAAAAATCTGTATGTCTGCTAGGTTCTATATTAATATAATATATTTTATATAAAGAACTTTCCTATAAAGAATGTGTGCCTATTTAGTTTTTAAGTCATCGCATCAAAAAAAAAAAAACCGTTAACCTAAAAAAAAAATGTGTGAACTACGCAAAATATGCTATTTTAAGCACACACTCTACTAAGGACTAGATAATAATAAAATTATCGAATGTCTAAACAAAAATGAACATTTTTAAATTATACACATACACAAACACAAAAAATCCATTATTTATCTATAAATATTTAATGACACAACGCCAAAGTTCAAAATTCCATTAGGCATAATTAGAAAATATAGGCTTTGTGTCTACATCAGTGCTGGTGATCAATGTCAAATCATGTTAAATGTAATGTACTGTGCGCGTACTCCTATCCACAATGTAAAAGTTGCATTGTAACGAACATTACATGCATAGTTGAGTGCAAGTGACATGTTTCATGGAGGGGGAAATATGTACAATGCAAAAATTACGATCTTTTGAAAATTATAATCAAAGCTCGGGTAGATGACCGGTAAATGTTTTTTTTTTATTTTATAAATCATTAAAACGTTCATTAATGAGTTGAGCAAATATTTAATTACAATTTTTGTGTACCTACATGCTCAAATCATGCCTCAACAAAAAGATTAAGACACTTTATAATTTAAAATTGACTTAATGAAGATACAAACAAAAATTGCGATTGGTTTTATTTGTTTTAACTGTTTGTTCTTGTCATTTAGAAAAGTCTCCATTGTGTATGTTCCTACTAAACATACAATAATGATGATTAATGCCGAATAATTGATATAAATTTGGTCATAAAGCAATCAAAATATTTTTAAAAATGGCGTCTAAAACAAGATGACGTCTAAAACAACAATACAGGATAAAGACCGATTAACATCAATCGAAAATTCATCATCTGTGTTTGAATCGGTCTCAAAATTATTTTCTTTGACAAATTTACTGTAAAAGGGTTTATTTGAAACTCAAACTTAACTACGATAACATTTATGGTTGCAAAAGTAACTTAGATGAAATAACCTTTTTTTCGAAATGGTGTTGAAACGTTTCTACGGATACGGAACATAAGGAATTGTGATCCCCCATCCCATATATCGTAAAACGTTGCTTTAACGTTTTAAAAAAACCCTATTTTGTAACTTTGGTTGCGAAAGTCACAATGCTAGCTAATAAAAGCGGTGCCACAGCCGTTATTGTAAGGTTTTTTTTAATGCTAATTTTTCAATCTATTTACGTGTAAAAAATATTTGCAAAAACGGTTACAAAATACTGTTTTGCAACAACATAAATACTACCTAATGAAAATATTTGGTTTGTGCAAACATATCACAATATGTAGTAATCTTAATCGACTGAATTGTGAATGCAATAAAAGCTCGATTAATAAATTCCTTTTTGCAAACATTACTACTATGAACAAATCTCTGCAATTAGTTTAAAAGAATAAATAATGTTAAATCATCTCTAATGCCATTCAACATGTCTGAATACTCTTGATTATTCTATGCAATTGATGTAACAAACATTTTCTAGCATAAATAGTTAAATATATCTGTTTGTAATCAACTTTATCGGATGTATGTATGTTAAAAGTGATGTTAATTTACTGTATGGAAGGCATTATTTAATCTTGTTTTTTTTTTTTTTTGCAACACACACGTATTCGGACTAGAAAAACAAGGTTGCATAAAACAAGTATGTTTGGATTTCATATTCCACAGCGGCATCATCTGAATGAATGAAATGCGATTTTTTTTTCCTAAATAATTCAAGTCGAGTATACGAGAAAAGACAACTTAGGATAATTTTTCTCTATAGATTTCCAGTTTTAACCTATGACCCAAACTATGATTAAGAAAATGTTAGTTGCACATTTGAATTAACCGTTATGTTATAAATTAAGAAATTTCTTCTCATCAGTCAGTGTTGAATTTTCCTATAAAATGTATAAGAAATTAAAAATCAAGTGAATTGTTTCTTTAATAAAAAAAAAACAGATGGGTAATTTGAATCTGTTTTAAAGATTAATGAAGGAAATTTATTTGTTTAATCATAAAAATAAACACCAAAAACAGATTTCTTCTGAATAGAGACTTGAGACGTAGTGTAAATTAAATTTAACGGGAGCCACTAATGCCATACTATGTTCGAAGAATAGTATTTTTCTATTCGGAACCGCAACGAAAATTTAGTAACGATGAACAATTGAATACTACGCCTAACAAAAATTTTTTTTTATGCATTATGTTGAATCCGAATGATACTTCTCGACCTGCTGATAAATCACTGGAATTTCATACAATTTCCCCATAAGTCAAGAACAGACAATACATTATATGCAAATTTGTTGTTTGAAAATCATTTTCGATCTGATCTGGCGTTCCCTAAAGAAAACTTTTAAGGACCATTACTTTTAACACTATTAACTAACGACACTACTGTGCCTAAAGTATGTCACTTAATTAATCCTGACAGTGCATTCTGCAGTTTAGGGAATTTTTTTTGTTTTTATAATTTTCAAAATTTAAAGACAAGAGGAAATGCTACCAAAACGGTAACTTATGGATCACTCAGATGGAACCAGAATAAGAGGACGTCCTAAGCTCCGTTGGATAGATGACGTAATAAAGGAATATAGTAGTAATGAAATTGAAAGTTGGACGAAAGTTGCACGTGATAGATCTTGATGGTGGAGATTGTTAGAGTCGACTAAGACCAACAGAGAGTTCGATGTGTAACAATATTTTGTAATACGTAAAATTAAAAAAAAAAAAAAAAGATTATTATTTAATGCACCTAGTGACTATCAATTTCATTGTACTCATCAGTCATCACATACTATACATACTTGTGCATTAAATTTTGCATTGAATTTAAAAAGAATTCATGACAATTTGTATGACAAGACTTTACCGCTTATAAAACCACACAATGAATGAATCATATCTTTAATTATTAATAATAGATATATATATGTATATGTATATATATTTTTTTCTCACGTTCACACATTATGTACGTATGTATGTATATTTACATATATGCACCAAAGTTAGTTATTAGAATTCAACCTTAATTTCGTTTGAATATATGTAAATGCCATGGAGGAAATTCCAATGTCAATGCTGTGTTGTTTGTATCATATGAGCACGTTTTGTATGACATTATTGTAGCTGATTTTTTTTTATATATAGCTACAAAATACCAAGCAAAAATATACTATCATCGGATATGAAAAATTAAAGAAGAAAGTCATTAATAATAACGGTTGTAAAATATTTATAGAATGATATTTGAAAAATTAAAATTGTTTACCTATTGTTTGGAGATTTTTAAAATGTTTGCAACGAAATGTAATGTAGTGGTGTCTCAAGTGGTGTACAATGTGGTGTACATACATAGTTTCAAAATTGTTCTTGTTGATACGAATTTATGGTTTTATGCATTTTGATGAATTTTTAAATCGAATCAAAATTAGTGTGAAACAATTACGTCGTATGGCATATTCTGAGTAATTCTTGCTTTAAAACTGAAAGCACCACAATTATTGGTGCGATTGCGCACTTTTATTTATTACATCATTTTGTTGGTGGTTACCTTTTCCGAATTAAAAGGTCGTATAGCATGCTATATAGCACTGATGGTCTTGTACATGGAGGGTTAGATGACGGATACTAGTTTTAGTATAGTTTTAGTATATTTATCTAACAATCTATATATATTGTATATTTTAGCGCAGAACAAGTAGCGCCTATTTAACCTAGTAGTACACACGACACACCCATCCAACTACCTGGTTCGCTTTCTGATTTGGGTTCTTTCTCGGTTGCAAGTAATATGAACTTTCTACGAACGTCAAAAATATTAAAATCTCATACTTTTTGTTAAAAACCATTTTTTGCGTGTATGAAACTATTAAGTAGTAGTCCTGTCCTCCAAAAGTTTAAAAATAGTTACCACCTTTCTTTATATTAGGCGCAATTTTAAATTGTTCACCGCACAACGAGAGCAGTTGAACAACAATTTTGCACATATACGACATTTAACTATTTCAGAGGCTAAATTGTGACTCAGATGTTAAAGCGCATCCCTAAAATCAAAAGTGTGATAAAAGGGTTAAATAAATATGTATATACATAAGTTCAATGGAAATGTCAAGCTAAGTACATACATTATGTAGTAGTTTTGTGGGTATTTTTATGTATACCTACAAGTTATGTCAGACTTTATATACGAAATTGGCACGCGACTGTTATGGATTATTTTTGGTTTTTTTTTTTCCTTTTCCTCATACCAAAAATACAGATTTGTAAAAGTCACGAAGAAATCGTCCCTTCAAATAAATGTAAATATGGCATTAGATAGAAAAGCAATTTTAATATAATATACCAGGATGTATGTATGTATGTGTGTATAGGGAGGGTAGAAAATATTGCATCCTGAGGTGTGTCATTCGATTCGATTTCTTATGTTATTGCAGAGGGGACAAAAACACTACAACTACTACAACAACAACAACAACAATGGTATGGAGTGTACGGTTAGGTTTTGTTTTGGATACTTTATTGACTAGACAGACATTTCATTTTAACGCTACTTCAAGTTAATTATCTCAATTATACACCATTCCACTCGAATGAACCTGTTGGCATTTTAAATTCTTGTGGATAAGATGAAAACAAACAAAAAAAAAAAACCAAAAAAATTGTTTCGGCTAAATAATGTTTTGTTGTTGTTGTTGTTGTACATATATGTACATTGTACATCTGTGTGAAATGATTCTAAATATTTAAAATAATAAAAATCATCTGATTATACGTAATTTTTTTCTTCTTCATAAATTGTATATTATTTTAATAGAAATAAGCCACAACAGACAACAAAACAAATTCATATCATACATAAAGTCTTATGTATGTACTTACATATTAACAGTGCATTCATCCGTTATCTTTTAATAATAAATTTTATTATAAATTATGAAAAGTAATAAAGACAAATTGGAACTTGAATAAAACTTTTAATGGAAATACAGAGTGAAAGAGGAAGGAAGAAACTTTTCATAACGAAAATATAGAGCACAACATTAATGGTAATTTGTCTTGTAGATTTTCTTGATATAGAAAGAAAATGAAGTAAATTTTGTATTACTCTGCTCTGCCCCGGTAATTTTTGTAATTAAATAATAATAAACTAAAGACATATTTCAGTTGAATGTAATCAAAATGTATACTTTCTTTGCTTATAACATAGAATTTTAGATACTTAGTTATGCAAGTCAAAGTTTATATCACGTTCCTAGCCGATTATCTCAGTTGTTGGTCGCTGTGCGTCTTATCTCAGACAGTGTACAGACTAAATGTTGACTATTAAGTTTAATTGGTAATTAGTCTCCACTCAATTACCAATTATAATTTTTGGGCCAAAGTAAATTATTGAAAATATTGGAAACAATTTTTCTCTTCGCGGAAATGATACTAAAAAAAAAAACCAGTTCGAAATGTTCCTTCATGAGGAATCCCTGCCATAGAGTAGACAAAAAATTTTAAACAGTTTTTTTTTTGGTTAAAAGGTAAGAATTTTTGAATTGAAAACATTCCTATCCTCCATTATAACTAATTGACATCAACTAGAGTATTTAATTTAGTATAATTGAAAACTATTAAATTACAAACAATTAAAATATCAAAAAATATTATGATTATTTTATCAAATCAAAGCATACCGCATGTCAAATTAATAACTATTATATCGCTCTTAGCTATTCAAGCATAATATAAAAGCATAGTGAAAGGCGCCTTTGTCAATTGTGTGGCCCGCATAAAAAAAAAACAACAACCAATTCTTAAAGAAATTACAAAATAAAGTATGACTTCGTCTTTTTAATTTGAGGTCTTTATTCTATCAATTCTAAAATTATTACTACAGCAGAAATCAATGAATAGATCAAATATTCAATCTTGACAATTTCGAATGGAATAAATTAAATTTATTATCAAATATAAAAATTAAAAATTACAAAATTCGATTTTTATGAAATAAATCATGCAATTTCTTGGTATAAATACGAAATATAATAATGAAAAGAGAAATTTCTCGTTTTTTTATCTAATTCATGTTTTTTTGGGATACTCGAATCATTTAATTCAGATAAAAACATATTTTGAGACTTTTTTAATAGAAATAGCGATTCATTCATAAATATGCAAATTTTTAAAATGCAAAAACTTTCAATACTTTTACTTTTAAATATAACAAATACACAAATAAAAAATGTTTTTATAGCATTCTTGATATTATATTATTTAGATTAAGAATTTTTTAAATTACCCGTTATCATACCAGATTAGTCATGAAAATATCAACAGTGTGGGACGTGAATGTTGCTACCAAAATTAACTCTAGTGACTAATTAGTCGGATATTTTTGTTTTTGTATGATTCAAATCCACCATTTACTCTCCTCTATCTTTAAACTTTGGGATAATTTAACATTTGTTTTAGGAACCGTATTGAATGAGGTGTCCAATAAATTTTGAGACAACCTATTTGCCTCCTAATTCAGTAGGAACGGTAGGAGTAGGATGTCTAATGTCTTGTGTCTGCCTTTGCTTGGACCACATTTATGAACACAATATTTAGTTAATTCCATTTTCATTCCTTTGCAAAGAACCACTCTCTGTTGTAGAAGTACATCTAGCTTGAAAATTCATCTAGAAAAATTACTGCAAAACTAGTGGCTTTTTTGGCATTGGCACTTTCTTTTCTTGCTTCAGTCGCGGTTACCGTATCACTATTTTGTATAGAGTTAGTGATGAGGAAAATCAGTCCATACCAAGACCAAGACCCAATGTACAAGACCAAAACCAAAACCAAGAGATCTTCTACATAAACAAGATTAAGACCAAGACCCAATGTAAAAGATCAGCTCATCACTATATAGAGTAGTCACTGAACTTATTTTCTTCTATTATGTCCGATACCCTGTGACTTCACAAAACACACCAACTCAAGCTTCTTAGTTGCTGCAGTGTTTTGGTAATTTAACTAAAAATACATTTCAGGTGTAAGTATACCCTAAATCATAAGATTCGTATAATTCAGTTTAGCTACACCACTTAGGTCTGGCGCCAGTGTTTTTGTAAGCCTTTTTTTTAAAAATCTAATAAAAATGATACAAATACAGTTACAAAAGTGATGACTTCATAAAAATATAACTCAAGTTATTGAAATACCCAATAATTATTTTTTTTTTTAAATCTCTGTTAAATTTATTGATTTAATTTATATAATTATTATTACGTTAATTATTTAAAAGCGGCATTTCTATTTATTCTTTTCTTACTATATTATGTACATTAAACTTGTACGACCAGTTTGTGGCCATTAAATATAAACTTCCAAAACAAAGGCAACGATTGCGTGTTTTTAAAAATGATGTCTGATAATTAAAAAAAAAAACTACACAAGCGCTAATTAGCAAAATGGTGAGAAGAATCAAAAGGAAAAATAACTTCAATAAAGTGTATAAATACTTTGCTGTATATTACAAGAAAAAAATCAAAACAAAACCCAGTGAGATTTATAAATTAAGTTTTCTTACATTTTTTTAAGTAGAACTAAACTCAATTTGCTTCACTTCACAGAAATGTGAAACAAATAAATAAATGTCGAATAAAATAAATGAAGACTTTAATTTTCAAATATATTATGTAAGTAACAAAAACTATATAAATCCTATGATCATGATAATTTTTTGTTTTGTTAATATTCAATTTAATTTCGAAAGACAAAAACAAAAAAAAAATTACCTACACTTTATCCATGCAAAAGAAATAATGGCTGCTCAAGTCGAGCAGAACAAGTTATCTCAAGAAGGATAACAACATTTTACACTCACCGAGATTAAAAGACCAGAAACTTACCGTCACAAACAAAAGCTACATATAGATTTTCATTATTGTAGGTAAGTATATTCTATTTTATTAATAAAAAATAAAAATAATAATAAAAAAAATTATTATAAATATCCACACACCACGACAAAACGAATAATCATAAATTTAAGTTGCAAAACGAGTATTGTGAATGCGTCACAACCGTTCTATGTACCAAACGGAATTTCGTATGAGAGTGCGATTGGTACTAGTGTAATGACAAAAGTGCTACAAGCACGAATTTACACACAGGCCCCGTTTCAATGGAGAAAAAAAAAACTTGATTACCGATTAAAATATTAAAATAATTGCAATCAAAAAAAAATAAATCCAATTTTGTACGCCATTTTTAGAATTGTAATTATAGGAGATTTTTTTCGCAGAAAACATTTTAAGGTTTGTCAAACAATATTCTCCGTCTAGTGATGTAGAAATGATCGTTGATAATTTAAATAATTTTTGAACAAAACGCCCGTAATGGCGACCATCAATTGGAGTGTATGTAGAATTTATGATTACATGGATGAATTTTTTGCTTCTCCACTTCCACCCAAAGTTGATAATTCCTAATCTATCATCAAAATTTGTATAAAAACTGCCTTAACACATTCGCATCGGGCCATTAAGTCAGAGTGTTTTAGTGATTAGAGTTTGCATGTATGTCTAAAAACGAAAATTCTCATTTCTCGATGCGAATTTATTCAGAATTAGAGTAATTAGAGTTGTCATGTATGAACGTACATTATAATTATTTTGGAATAAATGATTCCCGTTGAAACTTATAATGGTAAAGGCGGCCCAGTATAGAATCTCTAGCCTTTTTAAAATAAGGGCCCATCTACGTACATATGTAGGTTTGTAGGTTTGTAGGTGCGTTCATTGCACCATCATTGATTGCACGGAAAACATTTCAAAATACCAACTTTTTTAT
Source organism: Platyura marginata (assembly GCA_026745375.1). Taxonomy (NCBI): domain Eukaryota; kingdom Metazoa; phylum Arthropoda; class Insecta; order Diptera; family Keroplatidae; genus Platyura; species Platyura marginata. The sequence goes on from JANSTT010018269.1 coordinate 53,360, forward strand.
TATTATCAGCATAAATAAATTCATTACTAAGTTCCCAGTTTTATGTTATTTTTATCAAAAACTAGTACAAACATTAAAGTTTTATGGTTAACCATAGCAGTTTGTTTTATCAATAATCAATTTCTTATCAAACAAATGTATGTTAGTCACGTAACATTTGATTTTGTTCTGGTTTGACATTAATTTAGAACTTAATAATCGTATTAATAACATCTTGGTAATGTCAAATGAAATGAGGTTCATTTTTTTATTCATAAGGTAGTACAAAATCAAATTAACCTGTAATACCCTCCCCCCTTCTCCTAGAAGCGAACACTCACTCCCAATCCCCTACTTTGAATAGATATTGAATCAATCTAATCTATTCCATTTAACTCATAATACATTCCTAAAGTTTGAACAAGATGGATATGTTTTGAAAACCCAAAAAAGAATGGTTCTCCATGCAATTTGCTTCAATAGTCCGATTGTCCGAGTGTCGATTGGTATTTCGCATTCATCACTAGTTTTTGTCTTCCAAAAGAACAAAAAACAAATCGATTTATTAGATGCCTATTGGCCCCGATGAGTCCAATGGTGAACGTCTCACCTCTATCTCTTATATTACAGCCGAATGCCGAAGAAAATTCAATACGAAAAGATACTATTCATGAAGCTAGACCAAAAACTAGACCACGAAAGCGCTGGATATCAATTAGATGTTCAAAAACTAATGATTGGAACTGCTCTTTGCTAGTAAAACGTATGAAGGATCCAAAATAATCACGAACGTAATGTACACCTCCAGAGATATTTTTTAATGTCATTAGGATGGATGCCCACCAAATCGAGTGCTAAATTATTTGATGGATGCTAAAGTTTTAACGATGGAATAGGAACGTACGAACTCTGTTAATACTCCATCAGAAGAACGGGTTTGAACCAAGATACCAAGACCCCACCTAAGGATGATTATTGTTGTGAAACAAGAACAAGTTCAACGACTGAACGAATATCGGCTATCAAGTTCGGTTAAATTATCTCCTCAAACGTTGACATTTAATTAATATCAAAAAGATAGATAAAAATTAAATTCGTGATTTAATTAAAATGTCGGTACGCCACTTCCAATGACATGACTTCTGTGTAACGCCCTTGCTTTCAATGTATTTACTATATATTTATAAAGTCGTTCTTAAGCTCTCTAAGATTAAGATTAAACTGACTATGCAACCATAAATGATACCTACTGCAATCAAAGAATTTTAAGACAATTTCATGAATTTTCGAAACCAACACCACCACGCACACCGCACATGTTTATCCATGTTATTATAGAAACGTGCAAACTCGTGACAGTCAATAGTACAATAAAAAAAAAACAAAAAAAACATAAAAAAAAGAGATTTTGTTCGGTATCTTATCTTCATTGTGTGAATTCTTTAAATTCTGTAGAGCCATGTAGCCAATTGTACGATGACGCTACGCGATGAACCAATTTCGAAAAAGATAAATATTAAAAATAAACAAAATACCAGAAAAAAAAGAAGAATGTATGTATGTTTATGTGTACAGTTACATATAAGTGGGAGTTTCATATTTCCTGAGTATCAGCGATAAGAGAAGAAGGATAGGATATTATTGTAATAACGACAAAAAACCATTTTTTTTTTATTATTTGTTGCTTCGTAAATCTTATCTTCTCATGTATGTTAAATGAATTCAATAAGCAAGAAACCGGGAATGTTTACTATTTTTATTTTGTTTACTTAATGACCCTCCTATCCATAACAAATATAATAAACTGATTTTACAGGATAGTAAGATGGATGATCTTCTAGAATTACTTAATACTCGTAACATGCCAGATTATAAATATGATTTCCAGACATATTGATGAGATGTGAGATGATTGCACAGAGTTGTAGAATTAAATAAAGAAATATAGAGAGTGAGTCAAGTGTTGTTGACTCTTTGCATGTAATCAAATAAAACACATTTCTCGTATGAATGTAAACGAAATACATAAAAATCTCTTATCGCAACAGCATTACTTGTTCGATAAGAATTTACTCTATTCGGTTTTTTCTTCTTCTAAATTAGTCATAGTCCTAAAATAAACAATAAGCCAAACATTGTTATTTAAATAATGTTCCTACGTCTCGCCTGTTTTTTTTTAAGTGGAAGTGCTTCTTTAGGTGTAAACGTGTAGGTGTAAATTGGAAAATCATCTGACAGATCCCGTTTTGTTGAGTCAAAAATAATATTCAGAAGAAAGATCGAATGCTCTCGGGTCATTTTCGGCGAGACCGAACGCAACCACAAACATAAGTACTGGACGAAATTTACGTATGAATCCTTCTTCAGACGAAATTAAATTCGCCTGCCGGGCGACTATAACATGATAAATGAAAATGAACCGTGAGCTACAAAAATAACGAATGATCAAATTCTTGATTAGGAAGGAAGCGAGCGAATAAACCTGTGATCAGTCATATCACACTCAGAGATCAGAATTATTAGAATTTTGTTAAATATAGTAAGACTTGTGGTACGAAAAGAACAGATCGCTGAGAATAAGAAAATTTGTAAATAAAATAATTTGTCTTTTACTTAGTAATAAAAATACCTCCCAGTCTATTCGCAATGAAACAAAAAGTAGGCTAAAAATAGTGTGTCCCCCGAGAGAAGGCCAGGTAAATATTGAAAAGACTCAAATAATTACGGACAAATGCACCTACAAAAGTGTGTTTGTCATCTTTGGCATATTTTACGTTTTTTTTTTATATTTTCTTTAAAAAACCGATAACGATTTCTTGTTATTCATAGCACATAGCTGATGTCACCGCTTATCTTGTGATGAATCAAAAATGTTCACCAATTACTTGTGGAATTTTTTTTTTTTTTCGTAACGAACTTTTAAGACAACACACAAACACATTCGTTGGTTATATGCAATTTTGATACCTAAATTTAATCGAAGAGATATAGAAAATTGAAAGCACCTGGTAGAGTAGAGAACGAAAAAAAATGCATGGCTTGTGCTCATGTAGGCAGCAGGTATTCCAATCGACAGATGTACAAAAATAGTACGCAAAACAAAATCATCATCAGCATTTTCACTGAAGACCTTTTGGAAGAGTGAAAAAAAAACGAATCTTTTCCAAAATCTTTAATAACGTTGGATCACATTATCTGCAAATTAGATGATCCATTCAAAGAATGATAATTTGCACAGAAGCACCAGACAAAAATTGCCAGACAATGTGTGTATGTTCAATGTGTGTGCTGATTAATGGTCAAATTGTAATACACCACATTCAAATTTAGCCAAGAAAACATCGTACACACAGAAAAGGGCGAGTCACTTGGATGCGAATTTAGTATTTCTATCGATTTCACGACTACTTACCCAAAGCTCAGTACCCCAATTCATTTTCGTTGATCATACACACGTATTATCCACAAGTGACACAATTTTATCCACTAAAACATTGGTAATCCTCTTGAAATTTGCAATTTTTAAATTGCCACAAAACAACCAGAACCATTCACTAACAATTTTTTAACTCAACTTAACATGGCCGCGACCGTTTTCCGAAACAATACAAAACGAATAACGAAACGATTCACTATTTTTCTTGACACGACGAATACAACAACAACAACAAATGTCAAAAAATGTAAAAGGATTATTAATAGCTTGCTAACCTACTTGAGGGCAGTTCAAGTAATATAGCCCGCTACAAAAAAGGTTTTCCTCTATTTGCCTGCGATTGGGTTAGCAAACCCAATTTTCTTAATTCTCAAATGTTACTACAGAACACTATAGAAATATTGGCGCTAGCTTCTTCGTAATTCTCTGCCATAAAATAAATTGCATCCAATTTCACGTTGTACTACAAATATGGTTAGGTTATGTTTCAATTTTGTGCGTGTTGATATTTTTAGGTTATGGTATTTAAGGTGACAATTCCCGCTGTTATATTGATTGTTGACTTTTTTTATTGTGATTATTTTTAATCATTTTCTGTAAAATATGATCCACCAAAATGACTGAAGAACAACGAAACCGACCACAATTTGGAGCCCGACAACTCAATGATGAAAATGACGTTTTTCAACACAATGCTTGGTAGGAATGTTTTCCATAAATTATTGTACAATAGTTTTAAGAGGAATTATTCCAATGAACATACACGATTCCGTAAAAAACCAATGCACGGTTCAAGATATTTGCGAGATAATTCCAAATTGTTTGAATTCAATGCATGGTAATGTTGGGATAGTTCCATTGTCAGTAGTTGGTTTATTGTTTTTTTTTCTTTCAGGGATAATGTTGAATGGGATGAAGAACAGGAACAGAAAGCCAAAGAAACGGTGACCAAAAATTCCTGCGTTACATTACCCGTTGATGATGTTGTCCGTTATGAGGAGGAAGCTGATAGATATTGGGATGAGTTTTATAATATTCATCAAAATAAGTATGATTTTGTTTTAATTTTTATTTTTAAGTTATTCCCAAAGATTTATTAACGACAATATCTTACCTTGCTTATTATTTTCTCACAGATTTTTCAAAGATCGCCATTGGCTATTTACAGAATTTCCCGAACTGGCACCATTCAATCAATCAGCACCCGAACGAATATATCCGGAAACGTCATCGACAGCCAAAAGTTCTGAAGCAACTGAAGCATCAACTTCAACTCCAAATCCCGACGATACACGACGAATTTTCGAAATTGGTTGTGGTGTTGGCAACACAATCCTACCAATACTGAACTACAGTCGAGAAGATTCGTTGACAGTTTATGGCTGTGATTTCTCATCGAAAGCAATTGAAATCCTTAAAGAACAGGCCGATTTCGATGCAAAACGATGTCAAGTCTTTGTATTGGATGCAACGGCTGAACAGTGGACTGTTCCGTTTGAGGAGAACAGTATCGATATCGTTGTGTTGATATTTGTTTTGTCAGCTATTCATCCGGATAAGTATGGGGATTTCATTTAAGAAGAATGAGGTGGTTTAGGATAAACAAAAATAATTTCTTCTTAGAATGCAACATGTGGTCAATCAATGTTTTAAATATCTGAAACCGGGTGGATCTGTGCTACTACGGGATTATGGTCGATATGATTTGGCACAGTTACGATTTAAACCGGGAAAATGTTTGCAGGAGAATTTCTATGTTCGTGGTGATGGGACCAGAGTTTATTTTTTTACTCAAGGTACTGTTCAGTATTTAAATTTGAACTTGAATTAATTCACCAATATTTCCCTCTTATAGATGAACTTCGACTATTATTTGAAACATCCGGATTGGTTCAGGAACAAAATCTCGTCGATCGCCGCTTACAGGTAAATCGTGGTAAATTTCTTAAAATGTATCGAGTTTGGATACAGACTAAATTTCGCAAACCATTGCAATAATAATTATTCGTGTAAAAAAAAAGACATTTTTATTGATGATAAAGTAACCAGGATGTTACTTCCGTATATTACAAGAGTGATTGCACGAACTATCTCAGAATCTTTCTAATATTATTTAAATTCTGGCCGTTCATTTAAAAAAAAAGTTATCTTCCCAATTGGCCTACCGTCCAGATTTGTATTACCAAAAGTGAATTGTTCCCATTCCAAGCATCTCTAATCCACAACATAACTCGGTGTATGATTCTTAAATGCATTTGTCGTTCTTTGTGATTGGTATTATATGCTGGAATGAGCTAATTCAAGTATGGCTGCGTAGAAACAGAACGTCTACCGTTTGTCCTTTTTTTGTGTCATTATTGTCGATTAATCATCCACATTGATTCAGAGACAGAGAACAATTCAATGTTTCCCCATAGTTGACACTGAAAATTTAGCATAAAGCAAAAACGACAATTTATCTTTAATCCCACAATTCAATTACATTTCCAGAGGTGCTAAAAAAAATGAATTGGAATTAATTACCTTTTGTATATTGTCTGGCTCAGCATAAATTTGATATTTTGTGTTGGATGTGTGATTCGTGCGCGTGTAGACTTGTAATTGAACCACAATTACATTAAATATAAACAAAACAAATACTTAAGTACTGCAGACCAAAGATTTATGTTGAGTAATTGTTTTTCTTTACTTAAGACTTAGACGGCAATTAATTTATTGGAATCGATACGTTTTTCGTTTTTAAGTGTAAACAATTATTTTTTGTGTAGCGCATATGGCTAAGTAAGTCGCACATTATGATTATCAGAGAAATTTAGAGTCAAATTGTCTGTCCATATGTTCGAATAATTTCTTAAAAATGGCGGCAAATTAATCAATTAATGGAAAAGGCAATTTCTCTCAAAATACCCACTGTGTGTGTGTGTCTCGCTTAGAATATCCAAGGCATTTAAACGTGTTATGGCGCTATGGAAGACTTCCGCTCAATCTAAATGGCGCTGAAATGTTTTTTTGTTTTTTTTTTCATAGACGCCATTTGAAAACTGATCGTGCGCCATTTAATTTAGACGCTATGTTTAATGGCAATAAATTATTCGAAATGTTTAGAATTGTCTGGAACACTCCACAAATCTCTATAGACTTAAGTCGGAGAACATTTTTAAAATTCAACGGGATTTTTGTAACCCAACTGTAAATTTCCATTCACCCTAAGGTTTTTATTTGGCTTTTTCCTGTTAATTGGCGTCCTATCGTGTCTGTCAATTAAAAATTCTCGTTCGCTTGCAATTTTCTTCTTTACGCGCCTATTATTCCTTCTTTTTCTAAGGCCTAATACAAAAAACGCTAACAGTCTTCATCCGTCGTTCTCAATAAATTTCAACGGCGCGTTAGCAATCTTCGGCTAAATTTATCGTACGATCATTTTCTAAATACAATTTGTAGGTACCTGTCGTTACTATATATTTTTGCCTCAATATCCATTTGACAGGGATGTATTTTCCGCCTCAAAAAAGATGTAAATTTCGAACATTAATTATAAACTCTCCCAAGGGATTTCTGAAAAAAAGAGACAAACAATAAAACCACAATTTGTCGTACTACTCCAAAATCTCTTTATACAAATAATTGAAAAACATTTATCTAAAAAAAAATAAACAAACAAAATGGGGGACAAAAAAATTACACTAAAAAAAATTTCCTACATATTGTCATGCTTCCATGCCCATGTCGGTGAAACACGTTTAAAATTCCATATATCCGGATGTCCGCTGTGCTGTACACCCAATTTGGTATTCGACCATTTAAACGGTCCGTTAGCCTTAAGCAATGCCGTTGCCCGTATATCATCCCGTACCGAGCGTTTTTCCGATAATATTTCAATTTCGGACAATTGATCGTCGGCAACCGATGAATCACCCAACGGTTTTATGTCCTCGTTGACAGTATTATGCTGATGATTATAGTAAATTGGTCCGGCCAATGCATGGAATTCCATATCGGCCAAATATGTTTCCGAATATAATTTAATGTCAATGTTACCAAATGCGCTAGCATTTTCACCCATTAGATCACCGCGATAGGCACGCGATCTAAGTACTTTCGCTACCGATTCTAGATCGGTTATGTTGGCTGCAATTTTTTGAAATGGTTTACGCTCCGATGCATCATAGTTGACGTGGCTGACCTCAATCATTTCCTGAAAATGGATAGAAAATTTGAAAATGTTCTGTGTGAAATCTTTGTCCGTATCTCTCTCATATCTTATGTTAAGAAATAATTTTTTTTATAGAACAATTCCGAGTTCTGACACTTTGCATCTCTATTTTCCAATAATTTCTGGAAATTCAAAAAACACTTCGTTCCGAAAAGTTTAAGAACTACTGAACTAAGTTATGGAAAAGAAGAAAATCAATTTTAAATTACAACTCACCTTAAAATAAGGAATACCATTCGATGTCCAAAAACCGCTACCATAAGCAATGTCCTGTGTCATATCTTCCGCATGCAGTCTTCCTGGCAATTGATCGATAATCCACAAAACATGTTTTTGGATATTACTATCCTTTAGTTGTTGTTCTGGAATTTCCATAACTTCAGCACCACCACCGCCACGTTTCTCATCAACACCCAATTCCACTTCAATCGTTTGATTCGTTTTTCCACCATTTCCAGCTACTGCCATTGTGTCCAATTGTTCCAAAAGCGATTGATTTGTTTCATTATCCATAGCGCCCAAATAATGTAGACGTTTCACATCAATGACAAACCATTGTTTAATGCCAAAACCGGGATTTCTCGATATAACCTTAGCCCATGATCGACCACTGTGTGCCAAACGATTGGCGGCCATAACACGGGCTGCCAACAATACAGAATGATCCAATTCAACATTTTTCCATAAATCTAAATTGTCATTTTGCAAACGAATGCCACCAACGGTCAGTTTCGTTTTTTTGCCACGAATCATATAGAAATCATCGGTCGACGCAATACAACCCGGATATCCGGTAAATGCAATATCGATGCCGGACACTTCGGGTGTTTTGTGATCGTGACTGTAGTGATAGTGAAATTTATATTTTTTCAACATTCGCAACATTGCCGAGTAACTACCATCGGAACTATGGCCGACTAGGACCTTTTTCAATGTACTATTTTTGCCCAAAAAATTGATCAACATCGATGCTTTTGCCGGTAACGGATGATATTCATATTCCATTGGATCATTAACGAAATTCTCAAAGTATACTCGTAGATCACTGATGTCCGATGCAGCATTCAGTAGTAGAAAATCACTGGAGGAAATGTCAAAATCGGCTCGAGAACGTCGTACACCTTTGCTCCAACCCGACTCAAGACCATCCAGTTGATAGTAGAATAAACGTATTTGATACCAGTAATGATCATGTTTGCCTTTTTGATCGGCCATATCTTTGATGCGTTCATAGTTGCTGGACATAGTGTCCCGTAGCCATGTGCAGAATAGTTGGGATTGCTCATCTTTTTCACAGTATGATTTGACGGTACTGCAAAAAAAATAAAAAAATTTGAAGAAATTAATTAATTTTCCCCCTCCTCCTACAATATTTTTAAACATTAAATGGGAAGATCTAACGTTAAAAACTTACTTTGACCAATGATTATAAATATTTTTCCATGTAAGTGAACCTTCCAAAATGCCAGCACCAAATGCTTGTACCCAATCCGGATAAGATGGTTGCGTTTCAATTTCAATTTTTGACCATCTAGAAAAATAACCCCGAAAATAAATAAATTCAACGAAAAAAAAAAAAATCCACATTACCCATTATCAAGGGTGGAATCTTTGTAACATGTTCTGGCCACACCTTTGGGAATTTTTTGCAAATCATTCTGTTGACCCCAGAATTCAACACGAAAACCAGAATCGGGTGCCCAATATGCGGTTGCACAATAAGTCCCATCATATGTGGGTCTGAAAATTTTCATTCAATCATTCATTGACAATTGTTTTTTGTGGAAATTTTTTTGTTTTTTTTACCTTTCCATTTCGGCAAGAAACAATGAACCGATTGCCAATAGTGCTGAACCGGCAATTATATAGGTGCTAATGCGGGTTTTAAGCCACGAAGCGCCAACTACTTTCAACATTTTTGTTTGTTTGTTTGTTGGACAGGGGGAGAAAATTTATGAATTTAAATTACAAAAAAAAAAAAATTACAGTGTGATATTTCACAATTTAAGGCAAATCCCAATAATTTAGGTCAGCAACAACGATTAGGGATGAAGAGATTTTGAAATAAAACAAATTGGCGGAGGACGCCAGTTTAGTAGATAATTTGAAAATTTGCATCGAAAAACGAAAACTTGTTGTCATCAGAAACGGTTTTTGGAAAGATTTATATTGAAAAAAAAAAAAAAAAAAAATTTGAATAATGCGTGTGGATGTCTCTCTCTCTCCTGACGATTCCAATATTTTTATCTGAAATGAGAAAACGAAGAAAATGTTAATATGATTTGAACGGCATTTTTGCGCAGCTGACTTATATTTTTTGTGGTAAGTATGGCTAATTCGTATGTGTTCCCGAAATTACACTGTTAATAATACAGCAAAATTTAAGAAAAATTATTTCAGCTTCAGATTTTTTTTTAATTTTTCGAGTCCTAAAACATTTTTTAATTTGCGAGATCAAATCACTACTGAAAAGTCGTAGGTCTCCTCTCGTCCCGCTTTACCATTACGACCATCCCGGAGCAAAAAACCAAAAGTTTTCTGTAAATTTCTGTTAATTGTTTAGTATGCGAGTGTCCAATTATCTCTTGGGGTGGGGGAGGTTGTTAGTCGTAGTTCTTTTGGTGGGAGGTTGTTAGTCGTGGTGGTAATGTTATTGGGTGTATTGTTTTAGTCCCAATAAAGGAATTTAAGAACTTGTATTATTACTCATATTTTCGATGCTATCGTATTCGATGTTTACGATATGATACTACATGATCGATGCACCACCATCAATACTTTATTTGATTAAAATTGCCAAAAATGTTTGTAATTGATGCAATGTGTCGACATTAGTGATAATTTCAGCAATGAATGAATGCCGCGATAAATTGTAAATCATAATCATGGTGAATTATCACTTGTTCGACTATTTAACCCAATGTCAAAATACAAAGTCGGTTTTCGTTTTCTTTTCGTTGATTTAAATCGCTAAAAAAATATATATAGCGAAATGTGAATTTGAATTATTGTTGCCCGTGGTGAATTAATTTATATAGTGGTGAATTATGGACTGCGGTACAATTCACAGTCTTAGTGATAATTCTGACGGTGAAATCGTAACTCTCGAAGGTCAGCACATAGTCAAGTTGATATAAAATCGTGACTTGTGAATTTATAGTACATTGTGAATAAAATGAAAGACGACACCGAATAACTTCCCCTATACAATTTGTACATAGTCTTTTGAACATACCGTGGTGTTAATTTTACATAATTTCGATCTATTTAAATTTGGTGGAATAATAATAACACACACGCACACACACAAACTATGGCGCTTCCAAAGGGGCAATAATTGTCGATAAAATGAAAATGTTGCAAATTGTTGTTTAAGTTTTTTTTTTTTTTATGTTTATATGATGGAAATTGTTATTTGAACGTACATCGTCGTACATATCAGTGAGTGTAAAATTCATACTCATAACATTTAAATTCAACAACAAAATTCTCGAATGTTATACAAAACGTGGTGTTAAAGAATTATTGAACCCGAATACTTGTACAACAACAATCAAAGTATCATAATTCATAAACATAGCAAAGTTCAAGATATTCTAGTGATTTATGCGTAATTCATAAGTTTTTCTATATTTTTAGTGTAGTGTAGGCGTAGTATAAGGCGAGATGAAACTAGAAATTTATAAGGAATCCAAATTCTTACAATATAAATAGTCACCGTATATGTAAATATAGGGAACAAAACAAGTAAGGATTTCACTGGATTTTGTTGCCAGATCCACTAATGGGAGTTTTTATTATATTAAATAATTAAATAATTTTTAAGTATGGAGTTATACGTAGACATAGGGTGATAATTAGACCTGTTAAAAAAAATAAAAATAAAAATCGGAGGAGATCGAAAACTTTTTGAGCTAAATACATTTTCCAATAAAAATTCCTAACCGAATTCCAAAAAACTATTACTCATTTTAAAGATAAATGGTAAGATTACTTAATGACTCCCTTACAGTACGTTGCAAATAATTAGGACAAACAAATTTTATTTTTATTTTTGACTAATTTCATAGCGAATATTTTAATTTTTATTTTATAATTTGCAAGTCAAGAATTTTTAATCTATTTTCCGAAAACGTGCTTTAAGTACAAATACAAAATAAATCGGGAGCACCAAATTTACACACCACAAGACGAGACAAGTAGAATGTAAAAATTATAAGTGCGAGAGTATAATTGTGGCTTAATTAAAAATCCATTAACTTGTAGTTTAGAGTATAAAGGAATTTTTTGGACCACATCTGGATTTTTTTTTAAAGATTCTGATTTTTTTTTTTTTTTTTTTAAAGAATTTTCGAAAAATTATTAAAAACTTCTGTGATAAATATTTTTCAAATATAAATTTACTCAAAATATTTATAGACGTTGGTTTCACTTACCAATCAAATTGTTTGTAAATAGAAAGTTGTTTATTCAGTCTTCACACTTCATATCAATATTGTACAATTTATTATCAAACACGATGAACACAAAAAAAAATTACTTAAAGTAGGTATTGTCATTAAAAATGTTTAAAATAATTGTTCTTCTAAGTTATACGATATTTTCTAAAAGATACATACGACAAACCTATTCATATTGTTAAGTAATATCTATTTTTGGTATGCAAAACACTCATCACCTTATGATTATTATAGGTACACAAAATAAATTTATCTCTAATATAGACAAATGAACGACAACCAAAAACCATTGCCAAATTGACAACCAAAAAGTCACATTTTGTTGATCAAAAATAATTTTCTCTAAATTTTTCTTCACTTATTATAAAAGCGAAATACTTGACCGGTCCGGCATATATAGGTAGTACTGGATGATGATCATGAGGCAACTGAACAACATTACAAAATTATCGCAAACTCCTCCTTCCTATGTATGATGTTTAAATACAAAAAAAAAAAAAAAATACAAAAAAAAAACAGACAGAAGAGTTTCAGAAATGCTAAAATCGCCAAAGAAAATTTTTGCGATCGAACTCGTGCCACCCATAAAATAAAAATCCATAATAAAATAAACAAATCGCTTGAATGGGCCATTTGGTCGAGCGCGCGCATAATACAACAGACTCTACCATGCTCAATATACTTAATCTGCTATGTAAACGAGAAAACAACAACAATAATAATAATAAAAAAAAAAAAAAATACAAAATTTATTAGAATAAGGTAAAAGTATTTGGATAGGTACTCGATGTAAACCGAATGGCCCCACAAATCGTGCACCACTTGAGAGCAAATACATTTGCGCGCACTTAATAATGTTCGAAATGGCGCAATTTTTATTATTATAATAAAATTATCATCCCAAAAAACCACACTGACGCTATGTTTATCCTATATATGTAGATATATATATATATATATTACTTATGTGTGTACATCAAATGTTTATACAATAAATGCTCTAAATTAAATATCATCTTGACTTTGACTTTGACCAATAAAATTTAATTAAATAAATAGAAGAACAGATATTGAGAATTTTACTAGAAATCGGTAGCAATCAGCCAACAGTGCTTAGTAAATATATTACAAGTTCTTTCGAGATGAGTGCCCCATAAATTGTGTATTTGTTTTGAGTATTCACGGAAGTCTAAATCAGTCTTATAGGTGGTATTTTGTGAGTGCTTAAAATAATAAATTTGGCTAAAAAACAAAAAAAAAAACAAAAAAAAAAACAAAAAATGTTTGAACTTTTTTTTTATTTTTTGCATTCCTCAGATATAGGATGGATGGCTATTTGTTTAACATTTTTGTGCTTGACGACGTTTTTATGTTGCCGTTTGGGTGATGTTATTGGATTCTTGCTTTGAGTACATTAAAAGTTTTGAAATTTGCTTCATCTGCTTATTTACTTGAAAATTAAAAAAAAAAAAAATTTCTTCTGGAAGATTATCGAGTTTTCGAAATTATTATATAAAATGGCCCCAAAATTTACCAAAACCAAAAAATCATTAGTTAAGTGTTAATATAATAAGTGTCGGATATGAATAATTTCCTAATTTTTTATGTCAGTACAGATTGGCTTCAGACTTTTGTTTGATTTGTTTATGTTCGACCAAAAATATATCGAAAAAAAAAAATATAAATTCATGAATAAATTAATAAAAATAAGTTTCATATACCTCTATCCTGTCCTCAGGAAATTCTGTTCTATTCTCAACCCATTGAATGAGGGAGTTAAGCTAAAAAGGGCTGCTAGGTGCAGTCAATCTGAAAATGAAAATGAATAAATTATTTTAATAAATTTTTAACGTAAATTATGAAATGAACGTCATGTTTGCTCGTTTCAATGTTTGACAATACAAAACCACAAATATTCCTGTAAATATTTTGAAATATTCTAGATTTTTATATTACGAGATAATTTATCCAATGAATCGTCCATAAATAATAATAAAATTCCCGATACTTTGTAGACAATTACCTTATACAAAATTTTGATAAATAACAATTTTTCTCGCATGCTTAAAATTTAACTCTCTGAAAAAGAGTATGTTTTCGTGTGGAGGGGGAACAACACAAAACTAAGTACGGACGATAGTCTGTTTTAAACAGCAGCTTAAATTTGTTGTTGATGATGTTCCTGTTCCTAGATTACTCAGAATTGAGCAAATTTATGATTTTTTTTTTTTTTATTCGATTTCTGTATTTCTGTTTTAAAGACTGCCAAATTACCATCATTTTATGGCGCCATCATTTATTACCACCACGTGTATTACCGAAAAACAATTAATTTTTTAACAACCTAGGTATCTATAGTGCTCTATTTTAATTATCAAAGATTTATAAACAAAACAAAATGATGATTCTCATAATTATTATGTTTAAAGAGTAGTTTTATTGTATTGTAAACAATAAGAACGATTAATTTTTATTTTTTTTTTTTTTGATTTACTGTTCTTCAGATAGACCGCCTGCAACTTAATGAAATCATTAAGGAGATAAAACCACACGAGTTAATTTCTTGTAATAGCAATAGTAATATGAGTATGGTTTCGTTTAGTCTAACCGTCTACATATTGTTGTTGTTGTTGTTGTTATTATTATTGTACAACATGCAAAGCAAATTATTATGTTTTAAATAAATATTATTAAAATGAACTACATAATGTGGCTATTGATTCCAAAAAATGGATCCAACCAAAATTGATGGTTCTTTGTTGTTGTTGAGGATATTGAACTTTTAATAATTGTGGGTAAACTTTTTTGTTTGTTTGTTTTTATTCCATTGATTATATATTGTAGATCATATATCACTTGTGAATAAAATTGTTTAAGAGTTTATGAGTTCCGTCAACTTTCATCTTCTATGGAATTTTCCATCTACACCACAGTTTCCACACATATACACTGCGTAATAAAAGAATCTAAGGTAAATTCCATACATATTTACAATGCATAGAATCCGTCTCTTCTTTAACATGATTCTGTCAGTTCTGTTTGCTATTTTATTCAACTTAAACAATGCGCATTCTTTAGCTCCTGAGAAGTACACGGAAATTCTAGTTTTTTTTTTTTTTTTTTTTTGATTCTTTCTTTATTTTTATTTAATTAAAAATCGTGGCATTGTACATTTTTGTACAGTAGGTGCCTTCTACATATATACACCGCACATAATGTGTAGTGCGATGAACTTTTGGCTATATTTAAAATTTGAATTTATGTGGTATGGCAAAATATTAATATTTATTGCAATTTTCTGTTTATTTAGAAATAAAATATATCGCTGGATATGTACCATGAGGGACATTAAATTAAATTTCTTCATAATGGCACAACGGAATCCCAAAATAATTTGTCCGTCATTTTATCCAATTTTTGTATCAAAGATACTTTCGACCTTAGCCTTAAGTCCTTTATGAAGCGATTTCCAAATTTTAGTTTTTTTTTTATTCTGTCTCAGCATCTTTAATTTTAAATTTTAATTAAAACTCAAAAATGTCAAAACATCAATGGCGCATTTTCAATTGTTTTTTTAATCCGGAAATAATACAAATAATTCTTCGAGCTTTCCTCCGAAATATTATTATTAGGATCTCATATATTTTTTTCTTGTAAGGCCCATGTGAAATTGTGTACCTGCATTCCTTTCAAATTAAACAACAATGAAATGATTCTGCTCAGTTACCTGTTTCTTTTAATTCTAGTTAATTCTATTATTATATTTTTTTCGTTAGTTTTTTTCCCCATTCTAATGGTCCTTATGAAATATCTTTGCACTGTGTATATATGGCCCACACACAGACGATTTGGACAACTTAAAAAAAAAACAAAAAACAAAAATCTCAATTCAACTAGGGTTCCCAAAAAAAAAATATAAAAAAAATATTTCACAGACAACCTTGATAAAACCGAATCAATGAACTTTATTGTAGGTATACGTCGAGTAGCAACCCTCCACATTTTTACGTATCTATATGGCAAACATTTATGAAAAGAGGGATTTCCTTACAATGAAAATAATAAAAAAAAAAAAACCAGTCGTTGTGTAAAAAAAAAACACATTTTTTGGGCAATTGAACGAAAAGTTATGATTTTGTTGTCATGCGATAGAAATCGTGAGAATTCATTGAAATTCCACTGTGTGGCCTTCTACAGAATGTTTATTGTCATTGACATTGACATAGAATGGACGTACGAATCCGAACCGGCGGTGATAATCCGAAATTTCTGGCAATTCATTATAGGAATCCTTTAATTCGAATTTTTTTACACATAAGTTTCGAGATAATTAGAATTTTTAATTGTTAGTCGAGAATTGCCATTCGATTGTGTATGACAATAATTAATAGTAATTGTAGTAGTAATAAATCAAATCCTTACATCAAACTGTTCGATGCATCTCTGAAACAATTACAAAAAAGGAGTTAATAATCCATGACTCAATAAATACTCAAAATAGCATCATAGAAAATAATTTTGAAAATATATAGATCGAAAATGATCGTTTCCGTAATCCGAAATTCGGGCTAATTCAAATCGCCTTGGTTTTTATTTAACAATTCGAATGACGACGACCTCACTTGTATGCTTAAATACATTTTTGTTAATATTTGTCAATCAACAATCAGTGTCTGGCATTTTCTAAAAATATTCTTTACAAGTTTTGCTAATTACATTAAAATAAAAAAAAAAAATAAATTAAAAAAACCTCTAAAAAAATCCACACCCAAAATAATTATTTTTGTTTTTAATAATATTATTATTTCTCGTGATCGATTGATTGATTGAATGAAATTGTTTATTTAATTTTTGTTTTTTGTTTTAATTAGCTATGTACATAAGATGTAAGATTTCCCTATCGATTTATATTTAAAAAAAAAAAAAAAAAGTTATTGAAAAATTAGCAAATGGTGAAAACAAACGATGATTTAATGCTGCTAAGGTGCGAATAAAATAAAAGGTGAGACATGTTACAGGCATTTGTTGTTATTGATTGATCACATATCGTAAAGTATGGCTGATGGCCTGAATATTTTTTTTTTTTTTGAACAAATTTATTATATAATTTTCAATGTTAGTTTAATATTTTTGAATATTTAATAAATTACTTATGAACAAATTATATTTGCACAAAATATAAATCTAATAACAACAACAATTATAATAATTAACTTGTTTTTATTGCAATTGTAATTGTCGGTAATTGTAATGTTCTTGAATTTAAATATTTATATGTGCAAATAGTACATTTATTTCAAATAAATTTCTATCTACGCAATATTTTTAATATTTTGAGTTGTTGTTTATTTAAATTATTATTATCATTTGTCATTTTTTCCGTTATCGTACTTGTTATTGTTATTGTATATATAGTAAACTGTTTTGTTAGAGAAATACACTTAGGCACCACAATAACATCATTTCCTTCGTTTTGTGTGTCCGAAATTGGATTTTACTGTAAATTAAATTACTATGACCAAGTCAAACCAAAATGGTGTCGACACAACAACATGGCGTACATATAATTTGTATCTCGCTAATTTGACTCCTGTCACAGAAAATGAATCTAAAAATTACAAAATAATCGTGAATTCAATTCACTGGGCCAATGAAATATGATTGGATTTTGAATTCTAACAAAGTTTTTGCCAAAATACGCGAAAATATTTGGCCACAATGCGTTGGCCCAATGAAAAATAATTCGAAACAAAGGTAGCAAGAAATTTTCCAACTATTTTGTATGGAAATCATTTTCGCGGCTCCGTCTACTTATTCTCGAGGAAAGGGGAAAGGTGCTCACGCTTGTCACCCATGCTTGTAAGTTGAATATTGATTTTGAATAATCATTGTTTATGGACCACTTAATTCTTTTTGTGATCAGCCATTTTCAATACGATTTAGCCATTTTGTTAATATCTAGCGAGTGATTGAGCAGATAAAGAATAACAAACAATTATGGCGTCAATCTATATCTTTTTTGGCAATGGTTGAATAAAAACAAAGAAAATATACCTACAATTAAATCTATTTTATTAGAATAGTTACTCTCTTTTACTGACAATAAACGTCACTTTTTTTCCATAGATACTTAATTTAAACAAAAAATAATAAAACGTGAACAAATTGATACTCTTTCGACTAACTAATTTTTACCTGTAAAATCGTTCCGATATTTATTCATATTGTGCACATTTAAAGTATAAAAATTGTTTACTGATATGTGTAGCTTCTTAAAGTAATAATAAGCTATTGTGGAAATTTGTTTTATTATTATTTACGAAGAAATATACGTTCATATTAACGTTATTTATTTATATGTTTGAACAGGTGAACTGAATGAGTTGTGTGATAATTAAAACAATTTGGTTTTCCACTTATTATTTTCAAAAGTTAATATTTCTTTGTACTTTGTACCATAGATTTTTTTTTTCTTAAGACACATGTCTTTGTCTTATTATTTTTGTTAATTTTCCATACGCTCTAGAGACAAACCATTTGGTTTGGCTGACGTTATTGGTTTTTATATCAAATTGTGTTATCATTTAAGTAACATGGATATTGTACACTAGGGTTCGATTTTTTTTTCTTAAATTATTTTTAGTTTTGCTAAAAAGAATTTTTTATTCTCTATAACTTTGTAGAACATAAATTGTTTATAAAAACTCATCTAAATAAGCTGTTGAGAGAAAACTATTAAATTGCACCATTTTACGGCTTTAAGCAGTTTGCGCATGGTCAAACTATTTTAAAAAAAAAACAAAAAACTATATTCGAATTTTACTGAAATCGACTACACAACTTTTTCGGACGTCTACCGTTTGCTGTCGGTCGGTTTGTCAATGGTCTATGGGCATACTATTCTAATAAAACGGCTAAGCATTTTTCAACAGGAGACTTTTTTTCTTCCTAACCACCCTATATAAAGCATAAATATTTTAGAAAAAAATGAATCATGTGATTGTATGTAATTAAGAGATACCTAAATAATTATCATATATGCAAAATAATTCGCCAACGAAATAAACATGATCGCTCAATTAACAGTTTGTTGCCAATAATATTCTGTTCTCAATTAATTTTATTATTATATTGTTGAGATTTTGACATTATTTGTTACAATATAAATAATTTACTCAGCGTGAAGCCTGACGTCAACCAAAACAAAATAAATGTTTATTGAATGATCATCATTATCATCAACATTTTATGCGGAGAACAATTTATTTTGTGGCAATTGAATTAGTCTAACAAAAATTCAAGTTCAAGTTGATATTTCAAAAAAATAATTTATTTGTAAATTTTATTGACTTTAGTGGTCTTTTGCAGTATTATGCGGATGAAAACCACATTTTTCTTATATATATCATAGACAGAACGGAAATATTAGCATACTACAAGATAAAACCACAAAAATGTCTATACAAATCAAAAAAATCAACTTCTAACCTTTGACTAGAGTGATGTAATGATTCAAAATAGTCCAGTCTGACAAAAAAAAAAAATTAATCGGAACTTAAGAATTTTCCATTTTTTTAATATTTACTTACACTTAGAGCAATCAACCAAAAGAAAGATTAATCATGATATGAGTATGAGCAATGTATGTTAATTACTTTACGTATGCTAATTACTTTACTGCATCATACTTATCTATAGATAGATTAGGTAAATTTGTCTTTTTACATAAATTCCACACACATGCATGTAGGTGTAGGAGTAGATTTTCAGTTTTACGACTGATATAGTTAACTAAAACAATACACTCAAATTAATAACCTAACCTTGATGCACTATTACTATAACTAATCTATTATTGATAAAATGACATTGAGTTGCAATAATGCACACGTATAGATAGATAGATTACCGATAATCTATTTCAATATTGAAAATGTAATGATTTTTTTTCGAATACATAATATGGAAATTCCAAAGATGTACGCAGCTAAATTTTATGCTAATTGTTCAAACAAATTGCAGTTTTCCCTATCTCACTGTTGTTGGTGGTGTTGTTGTTCCAATCAATAAGTATAGTCAGATGAATATTTAACGTTCATGGGGTCACATTGTGGAATTTTTTTTAAAAGTGTATTATAGAGCAATCATATGAATGAATCCTTTATTGGTCCATGGGATAATTTTGTGGAATTTGAGCGAAGCACATCATTAAGTCGGTGGCGCTCATTATTTGACATCTTTAATTGTCCGCAATTAATTTTCGGGTTACAATAGTAGCGTATGGATGCTGGGAATTTTTCTCGGACGGAAAATTTGGTGAGTTTGCGCATATAATTTAAAAATGTTATACTATAGGAATAGCTACTTGTATGTGCGCCAAAGTGCTTATCTCCAGCGTGTCGGACACGTGCGTCACTCTACTTTCCGAAATGTAATTTCTATTCTAGACTTTTAGTAGGTAGTTTGGAATTATTGATTGTAAACTTTTAACAATTTTTATCAGTCACTGTCATGCGTCAATTATTTAAAAAAAAACACCTGATAGTAATTCGTTATCAAAAAATTTTTTTTTTATAGCACATGATTTATGTGCCACTCAATGGCAATATACTCGTAAGATAAAAGGAAGTATAATGAGTGCTGTCCATATAGTAGTTGTTAGTCAGCTAACTTAATTTATGTACATAAATTTATTTACCCGTCTAGGCTAGGCGTGGTATAGTATATTAGGTAGGTAGTGTCTCTATACTATTCTGATAATTTCCTGTTCGATATTAAGTAAACCTTAGCCGTTATCTAAACAATATCGTTATCTTTAATTTATAAGAACAGAAATGGCGTCAGCCGCGTTTTTTTTTTTTTGGATGCTAATCGTGGATTTTAATTAGAACTGAGTTAGTGTTTTTTTTTCTATAAAATTTCAAGATTAATAAATGGGTTTATTGCGGTTCGTTTGGCATGACTAACCGCCTAATTCCGCCTTAATCCACACCGTTTTTTAGAATTTATGTGTTCTAATTGTCTTCTTAAATGATTTGAGACATTTTGACGCTTGCTGCTAATGAACGGAACCATATAGAGATGTGGCATTTGTCTCCAGCATTTGTAAATTTTCATGGACATTACCGCCTCAAGTAATTGAGTATTTCAGATAAATATGAGACGAACGTAACTCACACAAAAATGGAGTGAATAATTTTTTTTTCTTCTGTATTGCATTGTTGAGAATGTATGTACCTGGCGTCCTATGATTAAATGGGATGATGGACAATTATTTTTCTAAATTAAGTACCTACAAGTAGGTGTATCAAAATGACTCATTTTTTCTTTAATATTTACCTACTTTTTGAGTGGTTTTATGAGTAATATTTTTTACTAAATGTTATTTACAGAAAATTTTATTGTTTTTTATAGTGTGATGTCAGAAATTGTTAATAAAAATAACTTTTTGTTTTTTAATCTAATAGATACAGGTACTGATATTAAGGTGCTAATTAAATAAATACATAGATAACTAAGATTCTTAAAACAACAATTAACAACTCTTTAACTTTATTGAGTAATTCAATGTCAATTTAAAAATTGGCAATGTCAATATTTAATGTTTTTATTTTTATTTTTGTATTTTTCAACTAAATATTGAAATTAGTTTTGGTTAGAGTTTTTTCTATGAATTTTCAAAATGTTAATTAATAGAAAAATGAACAAAAATGACTGTCGTTTTGGAATTTTTTAGTAAGATTCAAGTCGGACATACAAAACATCTACAATGTAGACATTTACTTTTGCGACACCACTGTAGGCTCATGATAAAAAATTAAGATTAGAATTTAAAAAAGAGAAGACACACGTCTGTCAGGAGTTAGAAGGAAAGAGAGCTGTTTAATAGAAAATATTCAGAGCGATTAAAGCAGTAGTGAAGAGAATTTAAAGTGATAATAGTCAATCTCAAGCTCCGTAACAATTTTAAACCGATAAGCATAGTCAACATCATAAAATAAGCAAATTATTGAATATTGAATATGGGATATGGATGTTACTTCAATGCCGGGTTCCGTGCCTACCATAAAACAACAACTCGATACTATTTCATATTACAGATGGAAATTTTCTAAGGATTGGATTATTTATCGCAAGGATTCGTTATAGATCCAATTTTAATTTCTATTTTCATAAATGATCTATCACCAGTTTTGATAAACTATCCTTTGCTATAACTACCACGTATATATTTCAAGTCGATTTCGATCTGACTTAATGTTTAAATTCTGTTTTAATTTTCTAGTGTTGTTAAAATTCTTGGTATCATCTTTAGTGTTGAAATGTGTTTAAAGCGGAAGAAGAATCTGAAAGAAGGATGAAAATGATTAAATACCCAAATATGTATCTAGGTTAAATCTCAAAAATACAAATATCTGATTTTAGATTAGTTTATCTTTTTCATTATTCATTCATATCTTCTGAATTTATGTCTTTTATGGTGTATGCCGACTCTATAGATTAAAGTAATATAATTTTGTTTCTTTTACGGATCTACCTAGCCTATCTAATAATTTATAAATTTGTTTTTTAGTTGGTTGTTTTTTTCTAAGAAAGTGAAAGGAAAATTTTTCTTTGATTGTCTTAACCACAATTAAGAAAATAGCTAATAAATTGCGTATATAAAGTAGGTTTGTTTTGCGTTTTAGAAATTTTGATTTGTAGATGGTTGGCAATAAAACAACCAAAGTGCGAACAAATGAATGACAACTTAAGTATATAAAGAACAAATAGTACATGACAGAATGGAATCACTTTAGTTAAAATGTCAAATTATTTGTAAAGAAATAAGATGCCCGAAATTGCTTCAAATTACAAAAGGAAACTGACCCAAGCAATTAATTTACAGATAGATGTGAACGAAGCGAGTAAAAATTTTTAAATATAGAACAAACCTACGAGAAGACGCCCTAATGAAAACATTTTCCGTGTGGAATTATGTTCTGTGGCCAAATTTAATTGGAAAACCCTGATCTGAAGTAAAATATTTTTAGTTTTTCGAAAAACCATTTTTTTAAATGTCAACAGTGATCATTAAAGATATGGAGCGAGGAGAGTATTTTTTATCCTAAAAGATTAGAGAAAAAGATGCGAAGGGAATCCAATCTTTTCTCAATGAACTCTTAGCAGAATTAATTACGATAGTGATAAAAATAAATAAATAAATCAAATTTTATTAAAAAAAAAAAAATTAAAAAATTATGCCCTCTTCGCTCTTTTTTTTAAAAATAAGTATCAACATTGAAATTTTTTGCAATTACCAACAAATGGTTTTGTTCAATCAATGATGTCATTCATACTGTACGTGTACGAACTATACGGGCTCGGGGTATATGACCTATCCGTAAGTAATGTTAAGAGAGTAGTGGCATTCCACAAATATATTCTTTGAATAAAAATGTCACTTTAGTGTGAAAAAATATTTATTTTAATTTCATACGGGTAATTGTCAAAATAGAGTTGTAGAATATTTCTAAAATATGAATTAAATATTGTGAAATAACCCGTCACGTCATTTCGTTACGAAAGACCAAATATTTTCCATTAAAATGCATTATTTACATAATTTTTCAATTACGATTTTCTTCAGTTTAAAGATTAAACAAAAATGTTAGTATATTTCGTAACGTTTACGACTTTAGTAATGAAAATTACATTTAATATTCAATAAGCTACTTACATTTTGTTCAATTTCAAATGGGAGAAAGAAACAAAACAAAACTTTTTCTATAATTCACAATAAAAACTTTATAAATGTAGATGATATTTTTTGTATTTAGCAAATTCACTAAAAAATCACTTTAACTTTAAACAAAACCAACAAAAAAAAAAACTTCTATTTTTTTTACCGTACAAAAACGCACGTGTATACCCCGGCGGCTACATTGGAATACAAAAAAATAAAAATAAATTTGGAATCTTTTTCCTTTAGTCCGGCTTAACGAGACGCGACTTAACTATGGAATGTTCACTTTAGAAATGGATTGGATTCATTCGGGTGAAGAAGAAATATTCGTCACTACATTTTTTTTTACAGTGTCGTTTTGTTATAGCTATCTTTGTTGCTTCAATGAAAAATGAAAAAAAAAAAAACGTCACTGATTAAATCAGCAACAACGATGAATATATAATTTAGATACCTAGCAACAGAGAAGGATGCAAGTATAGACATAGTGACTTATCACTGAATACCCAGATATTATTATCCACGTGGTTTCATTCGTTATTCATACTTTTTGCCATCAATTGTACGAATGATTGTAAGTAGTATCAGTGAGCGTTTACAAATTATCTGAATATAGTACTTGACTAATTGTCAAGAGACATCGTGATATAGTAGAAAGTAATAATAGAAGAGGGGAATGGTGGTGGTATGATGACCGTAATTAACTATAGCAGATAGTATAGTAAACATCATTATATTGTAATTTTATGACTATAAATTATGTTAATTGGCGCACAAGATGAAATAGTTGTACATAAAGAGGAGTCGTTTCTGTCTCGCTACTGATTCTATTTACATAGTCTAGTGATCTAAAAATATAATATAGAAACGATAATTAATTTTAATTATGAATAAAATAATAAATAACGTGTTACCGAAGTACCGAGTACAAGGGTCATTTATTTTTCCTTTTAAGATGCGCAATAATTTCAAATTTTTATTCAAAGAAATATTTTACGATAAATACAAATTTGGCCCATTTTCGATTTAATTTTAATCGAAACATTAATTTGTAGCAATTTCGAATTCGTATTTATAGATTTTTTTTAATATTAGAATTTAGAATAAAATTGTCTCTAATGACGAGATCAGTTAAAAATTAAAAACTTTGTTGAGTATTGAACAATTTCAAAATTGTCTTAGTTTATCCAAACCTCGGATGTGTATATCTCAGGTAGCAGAATAGAGCTACTCAAGACCCTTCTGCAAAAGTCTATCTATATGGATAGGACACTCATAAGAAAAGTGTTCCAGCTCATCTCCTCCTCCTAATCGTAATGTAGTGTGTGCGATAATGGAAACAAAAGGACAATTGTCCAGTGTTTAACTAAATGATAATGGGTTTCTAATTGATGAATATTCTAATATGTAATAAGTATATATGTATGAACCCCCAACGCCGAATAGGTCTAGATATTCAGGCTTGGACGAGAATGCAGAAATCTTCTTATAGAGATAAATATAATCAGAAAATATTTACGTTACTAAAACTATACTAAATTTAAGATTATATAATACTCACTTGCCGGTATTTTAGCATATTCCGCATTAACTCCTTTTGAGCATCATGTTTTACCATACAAATTGATAGCAGTTGCACGTACATAGTTGAGTAGTTCTCAGGATCACAGGCATTAAGTCATCAAACATTTTCAGCTAGTGATGCTGCTAACATCCTGGTTTATATAACAAGTAATTAGTATGCTTATTTATTATTCGATTAAAAACCATTCCAAAAATAACAAGAAAATCAAACGAAACAAAATACAAATCAACGAAAAATTATGATTACGCCATTTTATATTAATAACAATTTTTCATTGTTCTAAAGTTATGACCACTCTATAAAAACAAAAGCTTTTGGATAAAATTAAAAAAAAAGTCAGAATTTTTCAGTTTTTGTGTAGTTGGGAATCTAATATATAAATATTACAATTAAAGATGTCAGAATTTACCGGCGGCCAGCGTTAAAAAGTGTAGAATTGTTTAATTTTGTTTAAAAATTAGTGTTATTTTTGCTTTTAAAATGGTTTCAGCACATATTAAATTATTCTACAACACAATCCTCTCTCAGACGATATCAAATTGTGGTGAATATTTATTTGCCGGCAATAATTATGGCGAAATATTCGTTTTTTGGTAAGATTTCTATTATCGCTTTTGTAATAATCAAAAATGTTATTTATTTTATGTAAATTCTCAGCATATCGCATATATGTTCCGGGCCATCACAAGATTCCGCCTCAGAAATACGAAATGCATCCACAAAACCCCTTCAAATATTCAAAATTCCCGAAACATGTCAAGTACACAGTTTAGCATTCTTCAAGGGATTTCTAATTGTTGGGACGACGGCCAAAATCTGTGGCTATGTATGGTCCAAGAATGAGATCACCAAAAAAGCATGGGAAGTAAAATTATCATCAAACAAAGAACAACTCGAACAAGGCGAGGTCAATTGTTTGTGGTTAGATAAAGTTAATGGACATTTGTATGCCGGTTGTGGTGATAATACAATGTACGGAATAAGTCTGGAAGATGGAAATGTTTTCCGAGAATTTAACGGACACAAGGATTACATACACAGCGTCCATGGCACCACCGATAATCGTTTATTTTCTGCATCGGAAGATGGTAGTGTTAAATTTTGGGATTGTCGTGAGAAACGTTCAACCGGACAAATAGAACCGCATAAAAATGTCGATCTATGCCGTTCGAATTTTGGTAAATGGCAAGGCACCGTTTCGGTAACCGATGATTGGCTTGTTTGTGGTGGCGGTCCAAAATCATCGCTGTGGCATTTGCGTTCGTTGGAGTGTACTACGGTTTTTCCATTTCCGCAAAAAGTTCATGTATCCGGTTTTTTGGACGATATCATATTTGTAGCTGGCGAACATAATTCATTGCATCAATATACGCTTGGCGGTGATCTAACGGCTGATGTTCCCGTTTCGGCGGCTTCGGTGTACAGTGTGGTTTGGCAAACGGATCCGATTAAAATTATGTCTATCGGAGGATGTAGCAACAGTTTGGACATTTGTACGGAATTTAATTACAAAGATATCGTTTTGAATTTGTACAAATCAAACAGGAAGTTTAAACAATAAAAGTGCCGGGATTTTTAGCTGATAATTAACCAGGTAATAATCAATTTATTTCTTTTATTTAAATCTTAGATAAATTATTTATATTGGAGACTGATTCCATAAATACAACATTTGAATATTTTATGATCTGAGCGATTTCTTTTTTTCCAACTCCAACTGACTAAATCAAAACATACTAATTGTTGATCTAATTTCTATTTTAACAGTTTTTTTTTTATTGAGTTATACATTTTTACATTACAAGTACGCGATAAGATAATTTAATTATACAAACAAAAAAATGTACAGAAAATTTTACAACAAAAAAACGTACTAGAGAAAACCATGTCCAGCCACTTCAGCCGGAATATATCCTTCACTGCCATCCCGCGCACGAATATAAAACCATTGCAACGGTTGTGCCAAACGTTTATCGGTCACCTGTTTACAAGCGAGCAACGTCACCACATCCCCTTTATTGACCGATATCGTAGACGAAACATAATTTTCGGTTATAGCCAGCAAAGTTTGTCGCAATGATTTCACTGAATTTTGGTGGGATTTCGATTGGGATTGTGATTGCGATTGAGCATATTGACCTTTTGGTGGCTGTATCTTGTGGTGATGTAAATATACGTACTCATCGTTCGATTTTACCGCTCCATCCACACTAGATGCTGCTGTGGGTTTGTTGATTTTATTATTATTTGACTTTAGTTGTGCGTAGATTTTTTCATTAAATTTCGGTTGACTGGTTGCTCGCAAATAGAGTGCATCAACATTTTTCTCACCACATGGTTTGGTGCGACGTGAACGTGGTGTTCGGGCACCCTCCGAACGTGTTCCGCCACGTTGTTGAATTTCTTTTTCACTGTCGGTCATATTGCCACATGGCTTTGGAAAGACATCGCCACTTGTTTCCCAGCATGGTGGCGGTTTTGACGCTGAGCTAGATCTGTTAAAAGAATTGATATTTATAGCAAATTGTTTTTGATCGAATGCATTTGGTTACCTGATGTGTGGTAGTATTCCAAGTGGAAGACATGCCCCATAGCCAACATAACCCTCTTCGGCATGCGGTGTTTGAACGTAAAGCCAATTTTGATTTTTAAACACAGCATTGACAACCATTCCGAGTGGTAACGGTATTTCTATTTGGTATCCTCCAGGACGTGTTTGGTATAATGTGCTAGATGATGATAATACTACAGGTATATTGCCAGGTGATGATAACGAACACTGTGGATGGACAAATTACTAGACTAATTATTACTAAACTTAACCTAATCTCAACAGGTTAGGAAGCCAAAGACGAAATAATCGATCTCTCTATCTAGACTCTATTTGTGAGCTGAATTATGATGAAATTGTTCTGAAAAAATTTCTCCGCTGATTAGGAAGTGGAGGGATTTGCTAAATTTTAAAGTATATTAGGACCAAGGAGAATGAGAAAATAGGATTAGGACCAAATTAAATACTAACACAGTGCAGAACTGAAGACATATACTTACTTTCGACAGAAACTCATCAACATTCTTAATCTCATAGCCAAAACGTTGTGATCGATTTCGATCCTTTCGCCGTCGATGTCTGTGTCGTCTAGTTTGACCTTCTGTCATGCATACAGACGTTTCCGAATACGTTCCTTTGATCGGAACTTTTCCATTGTTATCAGTTAAACTATTCACTTCCTTTTTCAGACAATTTATTTTGTCATCCGTACCAATATCTACACCATTTCGCTTAAAACTATCACTTCCTTCACCATTCAAATTGTTCACATTATTTCTAATTGAAAACTTAGCCGATTGTTTCAATTGATCACTTTTTCCACTACGATCACTGCGTCGACCGCCCCCATAATCACTAACATATCCACATGAATCGGTTTCATTTGTCTTATTGCCCGTCACAAATAGCAATTTATTGGCACCATCCCCACCAGACGGAACGAATGGTAATTTCTTCTCAAATTCATCTTGATTGTTCACATATTTTTCACTAAACAAACGTTCGCCGCATTCCTTATTTTTATTGTGACGAAATTTTCTCTTATCCTGTTCGACAATCGCATTTTTCTCCACTGAACTATTGCCGGTTGGCTGCTCTCTCAGTACCCATGTCAATGATATTCGTGGCCGTCGTTGGCTTAAACTTTGCCCCATGACCGTCGGTTCGGTATGTGCTAAACATTTTGCCGGCGAGTCCGTTGAATGTTGTTGATGTTCAGTATGATTTCGATGATCATTTTGTTGGTCAATATCATTTTTGGTATTTAGCACTGATAGACGATTGAGTACTGCATCGATGTCTTCATAATGTTGTTCGGTTGGTTCGTCCGATGATTCCAATTGTGATGATGTAGCGACATTTGCCACCGGTGGACATGTACGAAGAAGGTCTGGTCGAAAAACATTTTTATCTGAAAAAAATTTCAAATCAATTTAATTTCGGAACATTTTCATCATTTTATGTGATGGGCCTAGTTAGCCTGACTAATTCACTGATCATATTTATCTCGCAGAATATGTTTCGCTAAGAACCCCGTTTTAAAAGTAGGGGGCAGGACTCTATAATTTTATCATTGTGCTCATCCCCCACTATTCATTTTAATTAGCCACAATATAAAGGATTTGGCTGATATTTGGTTTGTGTTAGGAATTGTCTTCGGTTAAATGGTGCCATTATAGTAAAATTAGATTTTTTATGAAATTCTCTAGACCTGCCAGATTTATAATAATAATTGAATGGCAAATCGCACGGCGAAAATTTCGTGGCACCATTCACCTTTAAAACTTCAGAACATTCCGCGACTCATTTAAATCATCTATTAACTTCTATACTTAATAATAAAGTTCATCATACGGATCATACCTAGTAGTGGAGGTCTTTGATTTTCATTATCACTGTCACTGCTCGTTGAATCAGCTACAGAAATGGGACGTCTATGATATTGATGGACCCAATATGGTGGCGGTGGTTCACGTCGCAATAAATCAGCTTGATGTACCGTATTGTGTGGATATTCCCGATTTGTTGAACGTGAACGTAACGTTACCAATGCTGATGATGATGATGCGACGGCTGCGGCTGATGTAGAAGATGTTGGCAGCTGATATTCCTGTCGAGAATTTCGGCTCGATGCTAAAATATGAACATAAAAAACACATCGTAAACATTTCCATCTACTTATAATAAATATCGATAATTATTGATGTCCAATAAAAAGGGAATTAATAAAATTTATTGCATTTTGCATATATTTGTTATGGCGTATATTGGCTCGTTGGGTGGTTTGTTTGTTTTCAATTCGCAATATTATAAATGCATACATTGCATCGGTGTCCCCCCAATGAGTGTGCAAGCAAACACGTCGAAATTTAATTTAATATTCACCTAAACCTGACAAGTTTATTGGTTTTCGTATCGCAAATTAATGAAAATAAAGTGTCCCACTGTCCATTTTATATCATAACTTAGTATGGTTATGTATGCCATACAATATGATCGGGAAATCGGAATATGCTTTAAACAAAACAACAACAAAAAATTGTTTGTTGAGAATTTTAATTTTATGATCATGCCAGGTATCAAATAATACACCACCCATAATGGGTTATGACGGTGTAATAAGAGAAGAAAAAAATTTCATTGCACTTTGCGGTTACAAATTGTTGGTAAGATCATAAAGTGAAAGAACAATTATTTGATATTGATATTGATCAATAAATCAAATCAGTCATGATAAAATGTATTGAGTAGAGAAGGTGCCGTTAAATATCGGTATAACCTGAAAAATAGACAATTGTGACTTATCGTAGCTGAATCGTTCAAGTTCTTTTATACGAATCTAGATATTTAGGTTCTTAAATTTTTAAATCGGAAATTTGTACGTCAACCGATCCAAATGAAGATTTTTTTTTTAAATTTTTCCATACATACTATATTCTCATGAAACGTATTGACGTACTGATTCGCGTCGACATACTTATTCGCGTACGATACGATTTTTTTTTTTGACTAACATGTCTATGATGCATGCGATGCAACTGGCTTGACTACAGTTTCACCTGATACACGTCTATGATAGGCACAATGGGGAGATTTTATTGTAGCATCAGGTATTGGACAAAAATAGTCAGAATTTTGAGATCATTTCGAGTTTCCTTAACTATCCTTTGACACTTACATTTGTTATACTGTAAAAATTTAAGATCTTCTGTCTGTACTATTAAATTATTAATTAACCTCCCCTGTACGTTGTAAAACGGCATATTAGATATAGAGCCTTCAAATGGAATTTATTGAAGATTTCGTGTTAATTTTCTTTGTAATCAATCTGTTAGCAAGAAGTAATTCAACAACAAAATGTAAGCATCACTCATCTTTCTTTGTTCAACATAAATGTTTCACCTCACCTAAGTATGTAATAGGAAATGACAACTTTATCATAATATTAAAATGCATAATAGAAAAGCAATCATCATAAATATGTTGATTTTATAGTTCATTTAACGAAACCGACCACACGCACACACAAGAAAATAGAGATTAATTAAGGACGTCATAACATTAAAGTTTAAATTGACTTAAATCGATAAAATTAAAAATTAAAATCGAGCGTTAAGTATTTTTATTAATTAATTATAAATATACAACAATGTGGATCTTTAATCGAAAATTTAGAAAAGATGATTTATGGAATGTGCGGTTTTTCAATAGAAAAAAATATATGGACTCCTGGCAGCCGGACAACATTTCAATCTCTTAAAGCCGATCTACTCTTGTGACACGTCTACAATCAATCAATAATTGTGCGACGAGCGGAAAAAATTCATATAAACACCTGGAACTAGACCTATATTTAATATGTTGAATGCTCTACAAATCTCCAAAAACCTAAAATTGATGATTGATGCTCAAATCCGAAGAAGAAGAAAATCACTTCATTCGAAAATTCTAGTAGCTGTTTTAGCACGTGCCCCGGACGATTGGAATTCCTAATATGCACGCGAAAGTGGATAATACAGAATCACGTGGCGTTGCAACTCTTCGAAATTCCTGAAAGAAAATATGGTGTTTTTGTCTGAAAGATCTACTAGTGGAACAAA
The DNA here is from genome assembly GCA_026745375.1 of Platyura marginata. NCBI lineage: Eukaryota > Metazoa > Arthropoda > Insecta > Diptera > Keroplatidae > Platyura > Platyura marginata. The sequence goes on from JANSTT010018269.1 coordinate 85,409, forward strand.
CTGCCTGATTTGCTGGATTAGTCGAAATTATACGGAATTACTTAATTCATGTCCCCAAAATGATTTCAGTGCTAAAAAAACTAACTTTTTTAGTTAAAAAATGCCACAAAATTCAAGAGATCCTCTAAATTTTAACTATTTTGATAAATTTTTGAGTAAATTGACCATTTTATGGTCCTGTAATGGATACTGAATAGGCAATACTATGAATGTTAGGTCTTGTGTCTATGTGGCTGAAGAAAAAAAATCTACTTGAATTTCAAACGATTCGTTTACGGTTATCGTTGACAGTAAATATACGCCAAACATGGACTTTTTTTATCATTTGGATCAAAATTGATTTCTTCGCTTCAATAGAAATATTTTCAACATCGACTTCACACACAAACACACATACATATTTACTTATATATTTCCTTACAATTTTATGCCATCGCCACAATATAATCTGACCAAAGACATTTTATTTAAATAAATGTACATTGTACATATTGAAAATATTGAAAAGAAAATTTTCTTTTCGCTTACATAACCTAACCAAAGATACTAAGCGATAGATATGCAAAAATGTATTTTAAAACAATATTTATCTGTTTCTCAAACTAAAGTCTCGAATGGGAATGTAACCTGATGATCACGAATTTATATTACCGCAATTATTACCTAATTTGCACATATTTACTTTTAATTCCAATGATTTTATCATGCGGCGCATTATCGTTGGTTATCTTATACCACCAAATCAACAAACCAAAAAAACAAAACAAAAATGTAATTATTTCTAATTAATTACTAAATAAAATTTCCATTCTGATAGTCATTTGATATGTGCCTTTAATATATTGCAACTCTTTTACCATTCCTGCCTACCTACCTGTCTGCCTACCGTTAAATGTTCCTCTTCATAATAAACCATTCATTACACACACACACACACACAAATTGCAACAAAAACAACAACAACAACAGCAACAAAAATCCGGAGTGGCGCAGGGAAAGATTGTAATTAAGATTTTCGTGTATTTTTATGTTTATTGGTTCTTTCTAGGCTTTTTATTAATGTTGGTTGCGCTTGGCCCTCTGCACTGCAGCACGAAGCGATTGCATTTAAAAAGGCCTTTTTTTGTTGTTGTTGTTGTTGCTGTTGTTGAAACATTTGTGTGTTGTCTTAATTACAACCCAAAGAACTATTCGTTTCGATATTATAAGTAGGTACATATTTATTGGTTTTTGATAGTATCGCTAATGTTTAAAATAAAATTCTTTTAACCAACATTATAGTTTTGTAGTTATTTGTGTAATGGATTTTTAGATAGTAGCCACATATGTACATTGGGATTTTATGTGATATTTAAACATATTTAGTAATGGAAAATTGTACCGCTAAGGATTTGTTGTGTGGGGGGCGGCATTTCTTTGAGACAAACGATTTGAGGGAGGTGTTTTTTTTTTGTTAATCTTAATTTTGAAAGTAAAATTTTTTTCCGTAAATCGATAGCTTAAATTGTCAGTAAAAGTTGGAGTATTCTAATGCAAATACGATGAAAAGTTTAAATAATTAAAAAAAAAAATTTTAATTTTAATTCTAATGGCTTCTCTCGAGTGTAGTGTTTTTGGTATCACGAAAAAACCAAATACCAAAAACCATGCATTTTCTTATTTTTTTTTACATAAAATTAAAAGTAAAAATTAAAAATACATTTACGGTACTTTGAGTTAAAAAATAAAAATTATTATTTTTAATCACTGAAAATCATCAATAGAAATTTTATTTTTAAAACCAGACATTTAGTTTTCCAAAAAAATGCTAAAAAACCTTTTTTTTTTAAATTAATTCACATTTTTTGAATGTTTTTTTAAAAATTTTTAATTTCTTTTTTATTAGTAATTTTGGCATGTATTTTACATATTTTCTTTGTTCCTTATGTCTTTAAATCCAAGAAATAATTTTTAAAATTTTGGATTAATTTTTAAAAAATTATCAATAAATATTCAATTCCAAGAGTGCCGGCCTAATAACTTTTTACTATTTTACGAACTTTTACCGAAAATATTTGCTTGTAATTTTTTGAAAATTAATTATTATAAAAATCATTCACTTACTGTTTGTATTGATTGTATCTACCACAATTACCCTCCACCAAAATGCTAAAATTTATTGTTCATCTCTAAATGCCATAGACTTTGAAAAGAAAAAGTAAAAATCGCGACTACATGGACCACCTGGATAAACAGTTTGGAAAATTATTTTTCATTTTCAATTATTTGTGACTTTTTAAATTTAAATCGACTCAACCGTTTTTTTTTCTCTATTGTTTTTTTTTCAAATTTGTATTAAAAATATCATAAATTAATTTTATTATCAAATTATTCCTGTAGGTACTACAAAAAAAACTGCAAAACACCAACCTTTTATTTCAATCCATTCAATGAAACTTCAACACTTTTTAAGAGGATATAGGCATACTTGACATTTTACATTTTCCTCCAAAATCTCACTTATCTTATCAACTATTTTCACCACACAACCAATATATTCCTCAACTACCTACATAAGATCCTTCAATCAACCGCCTCTATTCAACGTTCAAAGAAAATCCACTTAAAATCCACTTATGAAACTGAAATCACGCGCCAACATCCACTTGTTATCCCTCTGTGTATAGTTTTTTTGTTTGTTTTTTTTTTTTTTTTTTTTTTTTTTGTAATACACCACAGATTCTTCTTACTATCTTTTAATCGTTATGTATCATTCTATATATATATATTACAAGACACATAAAGTACAACAACAGATGATGATAATAATACCATTTTTTTTTCTTTCTGAACAACACACATTTACACTAACACACACCACTCAACATTCATATATATATAGAATAGAGAGAGAGTGACGACAAACAAAACAATATTGAACACGTATGGATCCCGTGTGGATTTGGTTAATCCACCCGCTATCGCGTCTCAAATGAAACTAAATCAAACAGTTCAGTTTCAATCCTCCAATGATGCGTTTTGCTGTGTGGTAAATATTACATCTCGCATGCGGAAAAGAAGAATGAAACGGTGTTCTAGAAAAAACAAAAAACACAAACAACAACAACAACAACAACAAAAAAGAAAAACGTTGCATGAACTTCTCTTTTCTTGTAGGCAGGCAGGTAGGTTGGGATCCCTCTATCTCTCTGCTACATTATATATAGGTAAAAAGGTATTCGTTTAGGTTTTTTTTTTTTTTTTTTATTTTTCTGATGATCTTCTTGGGTAGATAATAATAAATTTCTTGGGGCTATAAAAAAAACCGTATGGATGCGCCCGTATTCAAGCTCTGGTAATGCACCATTCTATATACAAAATGCGAGAATTTCAATAATTTCACACTTGGCCGTTCTGTTCCTTTTTTCTTTTTTTTTATATATACAATATAGAGGTGTATATTACCTGAGCTTCATATCCATACATATATGGGTCCTATACAACGACGACGACGGACGTATCATATGCAAAGATGATGCTTATGCGCTTATGTACCACATTGTTTTACTCTGTTCCTCTATCCTTCCTTATATATATTTAACATCCTGACACTATGATGAACCATATTCATATAATATTGAGGGATTAATTAAAATTATTTTTGTTTTAAGAAGAGCGTTTTGTATGCGACACCATAGGAATTCGACAATAAAAGAAAATCCTGTTTGGGAGACTGTGAAAAACTCATTTACGTTTTTTTTTTTTTTTTTTTTTTTTTTTTTTTTAGCTTTTTTCTTTTTTTTTTGTTTGGTAAACTACTTTCACCCCTTGGTCGGGTTAAGGACTTTTTTTTGTTGTTGTTGTTGTTGCATAGATGAAGTGTGAAAATAATTTAAAAATAAATTCTTTCATACATTTGGATGTTTGCATCTGGCTATTGTACTGTACTGTACACTTTACCATCAGGTACTCATCATACTCTCAATGCATTGTTTGTTATATTTAAGAATAATTTTTTATCATTCTCGTATAGGTCACATCTCACCTCAGTATTTGAACTCTGGTTGTCTCTAAGCAAGGTTCAAACAACTTGAACTTTTACTTTTTTAACATTCTTTATATTAAATGGATATTGCCGGCAGTCATTTAGTAAATTATGCGGATAACTTAAAAAAATGTTCTTACCAGCGACGTGCAACTAATCTGGTAGTGTGATCTTATGATCTTGTGATCTTGTGACTTGTGACTTGTGACTTGTGACAGACATTAACTGATCGGTAATAGGCTCTATATAGGTCACTGCCCAAAAATATTTTCAAATTGAAGGTAGTGCATCTCGACTAACGCAGATATTTATCACAGATATTATTCAGCATTAATGTCACCCGCTGCATTCAAAATGGCCTGGTACTGACTGCAATTTTAGCACCTAAGCACAACATGATTTGGTAGTTTTTATGACAATTTTAGATATCTAACGATCTAAGTATGTGCCTTATCTACCAACACTTACATGTACTGTACAGTACATCAATCATTATATAGTAAGATGTCATGCCATCTTGAATATTGTGCCACTATACTTAGCGGCTGTTCACGTTTCTCTCATTATTTTGTTGTTCCGAAAATGTTCAAAAACCGTTTTTCCATTTCAGATGCAAATCTATGATGCCATGCGAAAAATATATTATATATTAGTCAATATATACGGTGTTGGAAATGATCTCAACCATGAACCACTAACTTAAGACATCCAGAAAATATTTTTAAAATTTGGTTTCGCCCAATATTTCTGATGCAGAGTTGACTGATTCCGATTTTTAGTACCATCATTTTTTTTTTTTTGCAACCAGGAACAAAGCAGTCTTTCAAACTTTAGGTATGTTTTTTTTTTTAATTAAAATTCTACTTATCTTACTCTAGAAAATATTTCATCAATGATCACACAAGATCCAGAATTTTAATATTTTTTTTTTTATTGCAAAAATATACGCGCACCAATTCATCAGCAAACCACTTTTTAACCGTTGTGATGTAACAGTCCATAAATATAGGATTAAAATAATGTATCAAGTAGAACAGATAGATGAACGATTTATTACATTAAAGTTCTTTGAAATTCAAAAGTAAAACCAAGTAAAACTCTTAAATTGATAACCGGAAAGATTGATTGCACGAAGTAAATATATACAAATCGCAATTGTACACGTATATTCATGATTTGCGGTAATTGTATGTACCTATCTACATATGTGTGTATATATACATATATTGAGGTACTTTATGATGCGTTGATCATTTGTAAGGATATTCTTATTAAATAAGTAATTTTATTTCTTCCCACGCTCTATTGAAAAGTGTGCAGTATAATATTTGATAGAGGAATTAAAAGTGATAAAGAATTTTGTCGGTAAGGTAGAGAGAGAGAGGCGTGTTGCTGCTGTCCATATTGAAAGGCATTAATATCCGTTTTTCGTTTTAAATGTGTTAGTGTTAAATGCTCACGTCTATTTTACGGTTTATTTCATGGGCGCCATATTTAGTAGGGTGCACTATGTAGGTAAAAAAAAGACAATCAGAACCGATTAGCTGAAATTCTCTTTCAATTTATATTTTCACAAAGACTTTACTTTATCATTCAAATAATGTGGCGGGTACTCGTGGGAAAATTATTTTCGTATAGGTACGTCACAAACATCATAATAACACAACAAAAACAACGAAATTTTTGAAATGATCCCAAACTAAAATATTAAAATTAAAGGATGATAATTTGATGTGGCCTATTGTTCATTTTTATAATTTCCAAGCCTATCAAATGTTTTCTTTCTTTCCTTTTTTTAATATTTGAAATTCTTTCCTACATAAATTGATAAAGTTTTTCCGATATCATTTCTTTGGTGGACACGTTAGTCTACAGATTACATTGGAATTGGTATCTTCTAAGATTGCTAGCTGTTCTGTTCTGTGGGTTTTCGGCTTCAGAATCCTAACCAAGAGTTAGGCTTGTTTGAATATTGAACAGACAATGTTGTGATTGTAGAATCATTTCTTTTCTCTATATCTAAGTATAACACATAATTTATAAATGAAAAAAAATCAACAATCTCTGATAAATGAGAATTTTTCTCTTTTTTTCTTTTTCAACATTTAAATATAGGTAGGCATGCTGTTCAAGTCAAACGTTTCCATCATCTTAAAAAAAAAATGAACATAGTTGCATCATTTTCTAAAATGCATTATAATAATATCGAAATAAGACACAAAACACGAATAAGAAAAGATGTATAAAAACATACGAATAAGGCCTCCAGTCACGCATCTCACGATCTAACTATTAAAAATCCTCCTCCATCGTCAGAGAGACCCTTTCCTTTGAAGTCTAAAGCACGATTTAAAAATTTACGTATTATATGATCAAAACAATTTTTATGAGAACAATTCTTGATCCATGCCATTTAATATAGACTTCATCTTTGAACATTTTTTTTGTTGTTGTTCATACATATGTATGTATGTGTGTGTATGTGTACATGTATAAGAATGACCCAGACTCTTTGCAATATTTTTTTGCGCTACGGAATGAATCTCTAATTATAGTACTCTATATGAAAAGATCTCTGTTAGGGATCACTTTTCCAATTCGCGCCACACTAACCATACAATTAAGGTACTTAATCAATATTTTAATTAGGATTAAAAAAAAATGTTTAATAACAAATTGGTCATATATGCAAACCATTTATTGCCATATCTTAAGCTTTTATTGAATACTCGTACAATGAACATATTGAACAACATTAAAGTCGCATGGGTACATTTCTTAAATTTTATCGTACCTATACACAAATGGTTGTGTTGTTGTTGTTGGTGTGGTTTTTTTTTTTTTCGTCTTCTTCTTTATTCGCCCATCATCAATAAATACCATCAATAAGGTCAAAGAGCAATTTTATGGTCTGTATACATGGGGGGAGCAATCAAATCATGAACTTTATGATATTATAGCCAACAATTTTATCGTCTGCGAAGATAAATATAATAAAGAATTTTTTGTTTTTGTTTTTTTTGTTTTTTGTAAAATGACGACGTTAAAATCGTGTACATAAAACTGATGATTGACAATAAGAAAAGAATTTTTTGTTTCCCATTTACTTTAAACAATAATAATTTGACCATAATCGATAGATGATTATTATCCAAAAACGTTTTTCTAACTAAGAAGTTTCATAATATTTTTTTTTTTAAACTTACGCCCTAATTCCTCACACCAGGAGTAGGTCAACCAAGTGGTGCTTTTCGGAATCAATAATTCTATAAAGCAATTTTTTGTACTTGTCAAAAATATTTGTAAAAAGGACTCGATTTTTTTTTTATGATCCGAATTTAATATTAAAATAGCTTGAACGTTGCTCGGCACTCTTCTGTGCTCATCTGCCTGGTCTTACATCGAGTTCCGAAGAATTTTAAAATTTTCCAAAAAATGTTGGTGAGTAACCCAATTTTTCGGCATCATTTTCGATCTGCAATGTAAATAATTAAGGGAAAACACATTTTAATAACTGATTGATTCTTCCGTTAACCCTTGATGGCATAGGAATGCCATCGTTCTCTGTCTATAACCAAAACTCCGAACCCATTCCATGTTTTGCTGATTAATCCTGTTCTCTAGTCACGAATGGATCATAACTATGGAGTGTGGATCGCAATTTGTAAATGTAACCGTTCCAAGCAAAATTTGTTTAGTTTTTCAAAGTACAAAGGTCTGAGGTCTTTTATTTGAGGGATGACAGTAATTCGTATATAAAAATAAATTATTGTAAAACTGGGTATAGAAGACAATGTCTTATTTGGCCTATTAAATCCAACGTCACAGATAGGAAATATAGTTTACTTCACACATCCTCTCTATTTCTTCAAAACAGATGATTGTTTTTTTCGAACACATTATTGACCCTCCTCTCTTAAAGTTATCCACACGAAATGTAATTTAAATATTTTTTTAAAAAAAAACCTTTCAAAAATATATGAAACCCCCAATTTATATGCTGTCGCCCATTTTTTTTAAATAAGATTTCCAAAAGATAATAATTCATGTGTTCCTTCTCTAATCTCTTTAACAAATTATAGCAAACAATTTTTTATTTTAATTTTTTTTTTTTTTTTGTATTTCCCATTCCTATATAATTTAGTACAACTTTGTATTGAAGCCCATATCGTACAGAGAGAATTTATCTTCGATAATAATATTGCGGTCAAATATTTATACAAAAACGATTATATAACCAATAAAACAATAAAATCACAAACAGTAAATTATGGGGTTTCAACATAAATAGTTAATCATTTTAATAGGTAAATTGGCACGTGCCAACTCTGTTTTGTGATTGATGGACTGTGCATAATTTTTGTTGTATTTTCCTGTTCGTTTTTTTTATTTTTAACAGAATTAACCACCTACATAAATTCCTCTTATTCATAGACCATATAAGGAGGACATTGATGGAAGTCCAGTACTGCGCACTTAAAAGAGATTCAGCTAACATTCTATTGGAGTTATTATAATTCAGAAATATTCCACATAGGATAGGTTTTTGTGGAATTAATGCGCCACATTTATTTTACCCCCATATCAATTTTTAAGTCTCCTAGTTTTCGGACTCGATTTTTATTACTCGGGAGAAATTCGATTACTTTTTTTTTTTTTTAAAGAATTTTCCATATTTTCGTTATTTATGGATCCACATAAAAAAAAATGGCCGTTCAAAATTTATCATTTTTTTAACCATCATTTTAAATCATAATTTAGTGCATGGAACAAAACTCACCATATAATTTGATTTCTATAGAGAAGAAGCATAAAATATGAATAATTATTGTTTCAGTATGTTCCAGATACATAACATAAGAGGTATTGATAATGCATACATTATGTGCATGTATGTATGTATGTACATATGTGTATATATGGTCAAAAGGGATCCTTTTCTTCAACTTGGTGTGTATTATTATCGTGTCCGAAAAAATCGATTTGACCCCAAACCAAAAAAGGTTAATCGACGATTCGCCGCGAATCGTGTGTTATTTTACCATTCAAGATCACAATGAGAAATAAGAAGTGCAACATATATAAGCTTTGAGGTAATTTTTTTATTTTTTTTTTTTATTTCTGTATGGTTGGTTCAGTTAGAATACAAATTGTTTATTATAACCATATGAAAATATTTATACATACCGAGGAGGATGATTAAAAAAAAGAAAAAAAAAACTAAGATGTTGATATATAAGAAAGTGTTAAGAAGAAGTTGATAAAATTAATTTTGAGCTCCATCACAGAGTCGATTGCTATATGAAAACGTTGGGAGCATATTTTTTGTAATAATCCACGTGAATTGTTGTTTTTTGGTTGTGTCAAAATTGCTTTGAATTTTGAACCTAGTCCTTATGTGATACATTAAAGGTCAAAGGTATGATTAAAAAAAAATATCACAAAAGGAGGTTTACTTAGACAAAATTTTGCCCATTAAGATTTTGTGTGAAGAACCGCATGTTGCTGGTTTATGAACTGATTGAATAATTTAATTACTTATCAACAAGAATAATGGAAAATAATCTGCCAAATCAGCACGGCTAGATATGTTGCGAGTCCAAAAAAAACAGAATTCTGTCGATATCTCTACTTAGAACAAGCCAATCCAGAATAATAAGAATGAAAATATATATATTTGCAGGGCTACTCTCGACGTCGACGTTTTAATGTCGATTGGGACTTCTATATGTTTGTTATGTGCAGATTTTATTTTCTAGATTTCTACATCATTCACAATTAATCGGTACAAAGTCTCGTGATTTCTTACTGAAATCTGTCATCAGTTTTTTTTTGGATATGGATTTTCGCAGTTCAGGGGGGATTTAGAATTTCTTCTTATTTTGCGAAAATTTGGTCTACAGCTAAGTTATTGTTCTAAATTAAGAGTGTTGGAATTTTCTAAAGGAAGCATTACAAAGGAAAGGGCGGAAAAAAGTCACAAATACAAAAACCTATGGACAACCTTCCTTATCGGAAATGCGTTCGGGTGCGTTCATTATGCGGAACTTATTATTTCTTAATATTTTTTTTATATAGTCAATTATGTATTCAAATCTTATTCCAAAAAAAAAAAAAAAGTACGTAGTGGGTACATCAACCTCTTTTATGAAACCGCACAGGAAGAAGCCATATGTCGTGCCATATGCAATAATTGTGCATGTAGATATCTACAAGAGGGAAAAAACATGTCTAAAGAGACCCAAAAGAAAAAAAAAACCATAATTCAAAGGTTGGAGAATATTCAAAAATTTATATATAAAAAAAAATTAAAAAATTTGCCAATCATTTAACTTAAGAAGTATGTAAGAATAGCCTATACATAAAATAGTAGATAAGAGGTACATCTAAGATACTTACAATTTATTGGAAATATTGCATTCTTGCACAGTTTTGAAAACATTGTATTGTCCGTAATTAATTCAAATCGTTGATGAGTCTTCTTTTTTTTTAGCCTTTTCTATCCATCCATTCTTGGCATTTACACTTGAACGAGAGAGAGAGATCACTTTGCTGTACAATGCATATGCCCATCATTTGATACTTCTCGATCGTTACAATCGTTTAGAATTCAATTTACGCATAGAAGGAAAAAAAAACTGATCGTGACCATTTTAAGTGTGTGAGTGTTATGTGTCATGCATTAGGGTCCATCACTTTAAAGTTTAAACATTTTTTAAGCGATCGTGCGTCATGCACATTTTTTTTTTAAATTATAATTTAAACAAAACAAACATCAACATTTTTACCATCACAATATGTGTCGTCTTGTCTTATCGGTCTTAATGGTCACGTGTCACGGTGTCTATTTGGTATTGCACAGAATAATAATAAAAAAAATAAAAAAACTAATGAAGAAAAATACCACCGATCATTATTTTTGTTATTTTTTAAATCTCTTTGGTAGGCACTTGAATAAGTTTAGGTTAGTTATGTAAATCTATAGGCCAGAGAGGTACCTATGTGATGAGCACCTTTTGCACACAAAGAATTTTTGTATTCTACTAAACGACAATATATATTTTTTTAAATGCGTAACACATGCTGGTCATGATCGGAAATAATTTATAGAAAAAAAAACCAACAACAACAAATTTTTTCAAAAATTAATAAAACACAATGAAGGAGGCGGCGCACAAATTTTAGGACAATTATTTTTGCAACTTTCTCGCTACACCGTTTCACCTAGAATAAAAATATTTTTTTTTTGAAAAAATTATTTTCGAAAACTTAAGTACCATACCGAGTCAGCTAATTTAAAAGTCCAATTTAACTACGGAATGGTTTTGTGCGGTTGGTTGCATCTTTTCCTCTCTGCATATAATTTTAAAAGTGGAAGAAATAAAAAAAAAAAAAACAGAAAACAGAAAAAAAAACGTTTCATATACCTAGCCTAGCAGATATTTTTATTACTTATCGGTAGAATACCTCCATATATAGTAAAATTGTTGAAGTGCCTCTTCTGGCGTATATGGAAATGGGTACCGGCAACGCACATATGTACATATTGTACATTGTGTACATTATGGGGAATGAATTGTTTTAATTAAATGATTGTCATAATGGCTTACGATGGGACACGGGTTGGTGAACATAAAACACATACTTAAAGAGTATTATGTGCCAGAAGCAAGCAAGGTACATATATTACTTATGGTTGGTATACCTTCCTTATAGGCCATATAGTGAGTTCTTAGATTTATAACGGTATTTATGTATATTATACAAAATTAAGGTGTATTAACCCCCTTCTTATCTAATTTCTTTATTTTTACAGTTGTTGTTGTTGTTGTTGTTGTTGTTTTGCGTTTTCTTACGACAGACGATGGGCCGGAAATAACTTTCAAGTTAAATCGTTGGTGAAAACAAATTAGATTATGGAAATTATTTCCTTAGATGCGCTACCAACAACACTACCACAATCACAATCACAAGGTACATATAAAGTGACTATCAGAGCCATTTGGCAAAACATTTAAAACTAAAATGTCCTGAACAAAAAAAGAAAGGAGACATGACCATTGAATGGGCTGTGTGTGTTTGTTTCTTTACGAACTTTTTATTTTGGGTTATTTGTGTCGGGGCCGGTTCAGTACCTAGTACCTGGTCAGTTAATTACGCGCATTCTTTCTATACTATATGCATATATGGAGAGTGGGTGAAATTCACTGGCCAAGTACTGTAACTTCTCTCACACACACGTGCCATAGACTAACTTTCTATCCATAATTCAGAATGAAATAATTAAATTAACAACAACAACGGGCTATGGAAGTTGATTTAGATAATGGTTCCGCGAAGTTTTTGTACAGAGAAGCTCTACCCAATGTATGTAGAAGCAAACAAATTTCCAAGGTATCCGTCGTTCTCGATATATTAGAAATTTTTCGATTGATCAATACGATCGGCATCCATCTGTCTGAGTCTGATCAGTTAGTCTGCAAGCATACGAAAAACGACGTTCAATTCTTGAAGTCTTTGAGTGGGTGAGTTGAACATAAATTGAAGTGGTTTCTCAACGATCTGTACTGACGCCATCTCTCCATAGCTTAGCGTAGGTGACACAAAATCTATCACAGTCGAATTTCGAATCATAATCATAATGTGTCGAGACGATCGATCAATACTTGATGACTATATTTTCGGAGTGAGAGTTAGAAAAACGAATCATGTCTATTCACCTACAAGACTATAGAGGTCCTTTAACAATTAATGTGCTCTCTTTATAGATACATATAGACACTGTCACAGTGCCTAGGTATTACTAAGTTAAGCAGATCGATCTCTATTGTCAATCTATATCGAAATGGTACTGATCTTGCGTATTTAACAATTTTATGTACACATATTATTCGGAAAAGGCAATTTATTATAAAAAGCGTTAATATTTTCTTGTCTTCGGGCTTGTAAGTATACCCCCATATAGACCGCATCTTTAAACTTCCTCTGGTAATTCATTAACCATAACAAATATGTGGCCTGCCGGCATAAAACGCGATGTATACACATTATTTGTAATTATTTTCGTTATTTTATTCACAAATTGTATTATACTACATGAATGTATGTATGTATCTATATACTTAAGCATATACATACATACAAATATGTAATAAGTAATAAGTAAATGGCCAACAGTTTTCTTTCTAACCTATAACAAGTTTTAATAATAGATATTAAATACTAATAATTCCAGATCCAACAACTAGCAATAAATTTATTTTCATTTCGTTTTATTTATATGATGTCGTGATTATTATTTCTTAATTTATGCGTTAAGCACATGCTGAATAGTAATATTTTCTTATTTATGAATAAACATATTCTTATGCTCTCTCAAAGCAACCGTACAATATTGTGGTTTAATCATTTTTGTTGTTGTTGTTTGTTTTCTTTTTCTTGGTTGTTGTTTATGGTTTACCACTAACTTAAGTGATTTTTCATTTTCATTTTTTTTTTTTTTTGATTCGCCCCCCCTTTGAGTTTTTACGCGATTGGTGGTGTTTTTTTCTTCTTCCTTCTATTTGTAGATTTATATAAATATTTATAAAATGTAAATACTTTGTATTGTAAGTATCGCTATGTTGAACCTTTAATGAATATTTTGACGTGACTGTCCAATTCACTGGGTTCATGCTGAGTGGTTTACACTGGCAGCGTTCAATACAGAGATGGGGTACCGATTTGCCAATTGTAACCGACGGCACCCTTGTCATATTTGTTTTTGTATATGGACGCCTACAATTTCTTTGTCCCCTTTTTATGATAACTCTCAATTTTCTTTCTCGCTTCTTTTCTCTTTTTTTCGCCTCGTTCTCGCTTTTCACTTTCAATAATTTTACTCTTTCTCACAATTGTTTTCATTTCACTCTGTTTCTCTTGTGAATTCTTCTGTTTTGCTCATTTCTTTACAATTTCACCATTTCCCATTGTTTTTTTAATGAAAATGTTCACCATTTTCCAACCCTCCCCTTTACCCACCCATTTAGGGGTTTTTAAAGTGTTCATAAAAGATCGCTCACAATTTTTCTCTCAAATTGACAAAATGTTTGAATTTATAGTAGTACATATTGCGAGCTTTTTAATGAGGGAATGGGGTAGTCTCAGCCAATCTCACTTCAATATCGGTGAACATTTTTCACTCTTAAGAAAATCCTTTAATTCATTTTTTTCATTGTGTTTTCTTTGATTTTTTTTTTTGCCATCAACCACCTTTTTATTCTAAACTTCTTCGTTCGAGTTCGTGCCTGTTGTCCGTTATTTAGCCGATGGCGTTTCATTTATATTTGTTGCATGTGTGATTAGTATGGTTGATGACGTAATGCCATAAAACCACCAATCCGCCCATTGAACGTTATTTAGTAACCGAAAATATAAAACTCGTAATTAACTAACAAACATTAAAAATGTAGTTTAATTCATCATGAAAAAACATGACATACACAAAATGGCCATAGTTATCAAAACAAACAATAATCAAACGGCTCAAACACGGCTCAAAAATCGAAAATATTAATATTATTACTATAATAAATTAATTAATTAAACAAATCAAATAATCAGCCTAACTAATTGAAATTTATTTATATGTTTTCGAATAACTTAAATTACCCTGATTTATAACTTGACGCTGTAGTTCCGGTTTCGTAACCAATGATTTATAAATGGCCGTCTGCAATTCGTCATATTGAAAATGTGGTGGAAATGGCATATCCTCTAAAGCACACACATGCGTTGTACCTTCTGCATCGCCAATAATTAGTGATCGACCGCATGCTGTAAATCTGTTGTGGGAAATTGTTTTTAATTAATTTCCGAGTAAATTCCAAGATGAATTCATAGTTTTTTTTCTCAAGATTAGTCAAAGTTACGGTAATCGAAAGAATTTTTAAGAATTTGATTTAACTCAGAAATCTATCTGGTCTAAATCTGGCCTTCGGATCCTCGAGTCTTTCTTTTTATAATAAAATTCTTTCTAAAGGCCAAAGGAAATGAAGAATTAGTTTTCAGAAAATTTATCTGCTAAACAGATACTGCTCCTTGGGAGTGTACTTTATATTTTAGGACGGTTTATCTCACAACAGACTATATCTCGCAGACAATTTATCTCAAATATAATATCGTATTTGTTCTCTTTACGCATTATTCAAGAGTTTTTTTTTGTGTGTTTTTGTTAAAAAATTACCTGCAAATAGTCAAGGCTATGTTTCCCGAAGAAAAAGTGTGAATAGCGGCCGGTTTAAGAATACTCTTTCGTATGTTCCATATTTGTACGTTTGTCTTGGTTGTACAGACGATTATTGTTGAATGCGTTGGACACCAACGTGCCGAACGAACGGGCTCATAGCCACATATTAATTCTATAACCGGTTCTCGAATTTCTTCTATCCAAACTCGTACAATCCTTTTGTTGTTAAATAAAATACAAAATTGTTAAATACCAATCGAATGTAGAAGAGAAGGAAAAAAAACCTCACCAATCACTTCCACAGGTTAAAAATATTTTCGGACTCCATGGTGAAAATTCCATTCCGGCAACACTTCCATTATGGACTTGTATCACACTTGTATGTTGATGGGGATAAATTGTCGAACATCGATGAAGTGTTCCTTCATCGGTACCAACATAGTAAATATCCGGTTTCAGTGGATGCACCTGCAGTGTAAGTCCTTGTGAGTGTCTTCAAGAAAAAAATATAGTTTGAATATATGTGTGACCGTAAAATGTTAACATTTATTTATAATTTTCAATTACCGGTCAGCCTCCATAAAACCTTGTCTAGGTGGTACATTTAATCCTCCGACTATTCCCTCAACTCTGTCCAATCGCATTTGACGAAATCCTAATAGATATGGTCCACTTGTTAGGACAAATTTCATAATTAAACCATCTTCAGACACCGTTAGGAGTTCTTCTAGCTGTCCAGCTTTTCGAAAAGAATGTGGAAAATTAAAATGACCAAGTATTGATGCAAAACTTACCCTCGATCCATCTTATTGCCCATACCGGTTCTACGCCAGGCGATGTTAAACGTTGACTTTTACCCACTGGAATACCAGAATCTTCAGTTATATCCAATATTTCAATACTTCCATTATAAAAACCAATCGCCAACAATTGTGGTGTTTTTTTGGAAAATGACACCGAGGTGACCGGTACTTTGTAACGATATCGACGTTCAGGATTGATGGGATTCTATTGAAAGCGTAAAAAGAGGGGCCAATGTTCAGTTCAATGAATATAAAATTAAGCCAAATTTCACCTTTATACTCCAAATACAAACATATCCGACCATACGATCGGCAAATGAAACAAAATCGTACACTCCATAACCGATGGCCAGTAAATCACCATTTGAATGACACCAGCTGACCGAAGACACAGCTTTGCCTAATGTTTCAATTGTTTTATATGTCCAGAGAACATCGAGACGATACAAATATTTAACCGATAAATCTAGTGGATTTGGCATTATCATATTGCGAAATCTTCGTTGACGTTCTCGAAATACATTTCCGGCCAATAATCGCTGCAGAACCATTGAGGATAATTTGAAATTATCACTTTTACTGGGAAAGAACAATTTCGCTGTAAGTAGTTAAAAAGATTCTCTAGCATAGTTCCAGAGTGTAAAGTGGAATTGAAATCATCCCACTTCTATGTCAAAAACCTGGTCAGACAAATAATTCAAATGGCATTTTATTGAAATTCAATAAAAATTTGCTCAGACCGTGATTGAAAATAACATTCCTTCTTAGATATTTATTGGAGTTTCTTCTCCATTCTCTCGGAAGTTTATGTAGATAATTGCCCTCCCTTCAATTATCTACCACACTAATTTTTAATTAAAAAACTAAAATCGTAAAATCGTAGATTTCGTCTAAACGGAAGAAGCGGAAACTGCCCATATGCTCCTCAAATCGCTCTACCCTTAAAAATAACAGAATTGGTACACGAAATATGGAAGAACCCAATATAGAAAATAACTATTTCTCCCACCCTGGTGGTTATAGCCGACTTATTGAGATTATTTATACCTAAGTGCTTCATCCGGATCATCCATTCCATCTTTCGAATATGTTGTTACCTCAATTTTACATTGATTATCACTGGAATCTAAGCTGGTTGTATATCGACCAAGATCCTCATACGTATCGAACATATCGTAGTTCGATACAAATGTTCCGATATTTTGTTTTTCAATACGTTCCGTATTGGCCGATCGTGATTTATACAAAACATCGACCGTTTGCGTTTCGGCATCGGATGTTCGACGATTTTTTCCCTTGCCAACGGTTAAATATTCATATTGAACGTTGTCCGCTTGAACCGTTTTTGCTTCGTCCGAATTTAGCGGCACCGTTAGACTGTTACTTTCGTACAGTACAATATCGTCGGTTTCGCGTAAAATAATTTTTATAAACGATGGCATCTTAGGTTCGACAATTTCGTCAATTGATTTGCGATTCGATAACTGGGTGTCCGGTAATCCTTCTGTACTTGCCATTATCTTTAGATTAGTTCAATATTAATAAATATAATTCAATTGTGTT
Source organism: Platyura marginata (assembly GCA_026745375.1). Taxonomy (NCBI): domain Eukaryota; kingdom Metazoa; phylum Arthropoda; class Insecta; order Diptera; family Keroplatidae; genus Platyura; species Platyura marginata. The sequence continues at coordinate 103,026 of JANSTT010018269.1, forward strand.
ATTAGATTACTAATTCAGACCTGTGTTGTTATATTGTCCATTGTGGCGTTGTTCAAGGATAGCAAAATTTCTTTTTGATCGGACGTACTGTGAACTGTCATAAATGTTTGGCTCAGTTTGTCAGACACATTTCCCCATAATGATACTCCAAATGGTATCTCTGATTCGTCTAAATCGCTAAGCTCGATGTTTCCCAGATTTTTTGGTGTTACATCTTTTGTTTCCACAAATATCTAACGATTTGGAAGGTTTATTAGATTATCGATCAAACATATCTGTCTGTGGTGTGTACATTTCAGTGGCGATTCTATAAAATTGTAGGAATTGCAAATATTCAAATAGATACACTGTAAACTTGAGAGAAAGAGAAATCCGTGGGATTCAAATAGATTTTAGTGTAGGTTGTTTATGTAAAGCTACGCTTGAATAAATTTGTGACGGGGGGAGAAGTGGCCCTGTAAACTTCCCGCCGCCATATATACAAAATACATTTATGGACATTTGAATTGAGATCGTTTGCATAGAATACATTTCCCTAAGTGAGATAATTGTTCCTACGGATGAAACTATTAAATCCCTTTCATCAACAACAAAATTACCCGTAATTTATGTCTAGCTCTGATTTCCTTCTGAAGTCCTTTGTCATAAAAAGGCAAACTTTTTTTGGAATCCTCACTGCGATATCTGGATGCCGAACCCGAACTAATCGTCGAAATATGCGATTCCGTTCCAATGGATTTGTTGATTAACTTCCTAAATTGGACTTTACGACTCTAAAATAAATATTAAATTATTAATTTTCTAATGAAATACTTTTCTTTTATTGTATTTAATTACCCCTGTTGTTATTTCAGACATATTGCATTTATAGAGATTATGGAAAAAATATTTAATTATAATTATTCTATTGTGAAGTTTGAATCCAAGACGTCCGTCGTTACAAAATATTTTTCAAATTAGCTTAGTCACCATTTAATATTTGCGTTACTGTGGCCACTCTATAAAATCAAGAAATTAATAGAGAGTTAAGGGCATTTCCCTTGTTGCATAATTATAGTAACTTTTTTGAAATAATTTATATAAATTTTTTGCAAATAACATCATTAAATAATTATGTTGTAATTGTAAACTTTAATATCAAATTGATTTATTCCAACAATCGGAAGAGTGCCTTTACTATGAATGAAATACTACATTACCGACATATATTTTTAGTTTCGACTTTAGTACGTTCTGTATTTCGATATCGATACTTGATGACAGCCCATCTACATCCGGTTGACAGTCATTTCTTTCATTTTGACCTTTTTCGTGAAAATGGCACCCAAGAAGCCTACAGATAAACCCGGTGAGACTATTTTAATAATAAAATTATTAATTTCCAGTGCCAATTCAAATTAATCATTTTTAATTTCTTCATTCAAGTTATGTGCTCAAATTGTTCTTTCGATTTTAGAGAAAGTTTGGATTATTAGTGATAAAGGTTGAACATTCTAAATTTACGCCACGCGGTCGTCATCAAAATTTATTTTCTTTTGTGTTATTTTGAGTTTATATTTGCCTATCATGTATTTTTAGTTATTTTAATAGGGAAATAGTTCATCGATTTAATTTCGTTTCTATTTTTCATTTTATTAATATATTTTAGGAAATTTATTATTTATCATAACCCAATTTTTTTGTCGTAATAATTTTTATTCTATGAATATATTTTCTTATCCCAACTGCAGCAAAGTCGGGAGATAAAGAAAAGAAGAGTACTCCGGCAGGATCTACTTCAACTGAGAAGAAAGATAAAAAACCTGCCGCTGAAAAAAAACCTGCTGCCGAAAAAAAACCAGCAGCAGCAGCAGCACCAGCTGATAAAAAACCAGCCGAAAAGAAACCTGCTGAGAAAAAACCAGCTGACAAGAAACCTGCGGAGAAAAAACCAGCCGCCGAAAAGAAACCGGGCGATAAAAAACCAACTGACAAAAAACCAGCCACCGATAAGAAAACTGCAGCAAAACGACCAGCTGGAGGTGATGGTGATAAGAAAACGGCCGCAAAGAAACCAGCAACTGGTGCAAAGAAACCGGCATCGGCTGGCGATAAGAAGGCTGCACCGAAAAAAGCTGGCGATGCCAAAAAGACTGGCGAGAAGAAGGTTACAGCCAAAAAAGTAGCTGGAACAGCAGCTGGCAAACCTAAAGCAAAAGATGCTAAGGGCAAGGATAAAAAGGTTGTGACCAAAAAAATTGGTGCCAAACAAAAGCCTGGCACTAAAGTCGCTGGTAAAGCCAAATCGTTTGCTGGCATGAAGAAAACCGCTAAACCAGGTACAGCCGCCAAATTACAGAAAGGCACCGCTAAAGCGAAGGCTGAGGCTATTATTAAAGCAAAGAAAGTTCGAACAAAGGTATGATTTTTGGAATTCGAATTTAGATTTATGATTTTCTAATGAAATTCTTATCAATTAAGGTAATTAAAGGACCATTCGGTACACGTACAAGAAAAGTTCGTACATCGGTAACATTCCGCAGACCGAAAACACTTACTTTACCTCGGAAACCGAAATATCCAAGGAAATCTGTACCAACAAGAAATCGGTAAGTTTTTTTTTTTTTAAATTATTTTGTATTCTAGTTCTAGCAAAATAGCTCTTGTGTTCATTGCCTACATATTTTTTTACTAGTCTGCAATCGTCAAAAAGAGCTTACACAAAATGTCCTTCCACATACAATTTAAGTATTGAACTCTCTATACTTAAGTTTCATATGAAATGGATACATTTTATCAATGGAATTTGATAGTTTATTACTTTGTGATATTGTGGAGAAAAAGTAGACGATTTTAAAGTCCCTAGCCTATCATATGGTCCGGTACACTGCTACTTAGTTGATATGTTTGGCATAACCCAGAGCCCCCCGTCTAGTAAAAAACAGTTAACTTGCTGAATAATTGAGTTAAGAAAATGATCGCCAAATTTAAGACTGCAAACGCCACCGGTGTGGGGTGGTGAAAAATGGCAGTCTTACAAAAAGGACGTGTGAATCTTTCTTTCTATGTTCTTCCTGTTTTATTTGAAAATGTTATCTAATGGTGGTGGAATTTTATGGAATGGTGGTGATACGTGTCAGCATAATGGTGTTTAGAAATGAGTGAACAGCCCTTGCCCCAGATAGAGTAATTTGTTGAATGTCTTAGCAAAACGGATCCTAATGAAAGGGAGTATTATATTTTAACCACTTGTCAAAATTTCGGTTTTTTTTTTCTCCTGACTTCTACCTGAATGAAAAAAATGTTTTTTTTTTTAATTTCCTCCCTTCCAAGTATCATCGCCCTTATACTGGGAATATCAGAGATCAATCGATTACCGGACAAGTTTATTGTAATGCCTTGAAACCTGGCTCTTTGTCTCTAAATTGTTTGTTCACACATATCAAACGTTCCGGTATTTAAATGTTCGATATGTTTGAACAAAGATTTTTTTTGTCTATGGGAGAAATAAAAGTAAAACAGTTTTTAATCAGTTTTGACTTACCGCTTTCTCCAACATTAAAAAAAAGACAAAACATTGGCACGTCCTTTAAACAATAGTTTGTAATTTGTTTAAAGGCGACTTATTATTGTCTACACTCGCTTCTTCCTTAGAACGATAAATAATCTGTAAATATTTTCTCATCCTAAGCAAGGTGCGATCGCGTAATATCCTAAAAAAAATTTATATTGACCTTGTCCCCAAACATCTTAAACTACTCTGATTGAATGGGCAATATAAGAAGCTACCTGTTCCTGAACGATACTTGGAAATTATGGGAAGAGTTTTACTCCCAACAAAATGTCATCGCTCGCTTCATAAAGACAGATATTGGCAGTCAAGCCTGGGCTCTTGTTCGATTTGAAGGATTTCACTTGGTAATTGTTAGTCCACAAACATATCAAATTGGTTTTTGGTGTTTGTTTGTCGAAATGTTCGATATGTTTGAACAAACATTTTTTATTTGTCTATGGGAGAAATAAAAGTAAAACAGTTTTTAATCAGTTTTGACTTACCGCTTTCTCCAACATTAAATTTAAAAAAGACAAAACATTGGCACGTCCTTTAAACAATAATTTGTAATTTGTTTAAAGGCGACTTATTATTGTCTACAAGAAAATGTACAATTTTTTTTGTTCTTTTTTTGTGTAATATTTTTTTTTATATAAAATTTACGTTTTTTTCTCTCTTTACTCTCCAGTATGGATGCCTATAATATCATCAAATATCCATTGACAACGGAAGCAGCAATGAAGAAGATCGAAGACAATAACACTTTAGTATTCTTGACACATTTGCGTGCAAACAAAAATCATGTTCGAGCTGCTGTCAGAAAATTGTATGATATTAAAGTAGCTAAAGTGAATCTGTTGATCAGGTAAATAATCGATCTCGAGAGATGAGAGTTTGATGAAATATGGAGAAAAAAAAGTTCCTAACAAAAATTTTTTCTTCTTTTTTTTTTATCTTATAGACCTGACGGACAAAAGAAGGCTTATGTTCGACTGGCCAGAGACTATGATGCCCTTGATATTGCCAACAAAATCGGCATCATATAAGCAAAAAAAATTCTTTTCACATTTTTTATTTATTGTGGACTTTTTATCATTAAAATAAAATTGAAAAGATTTAATTAGAATTTTTTTTAATTTAATAAATTTTTTTTTATTTTAATTCGAATTAATTTAAATTCTCGTTTTATCTACAGAAATTCCACGTTCGCTCAGTTTGGCTACTTAAGATCTTCTTCTGAAGAGTTCTTAGCTTCTTGATATTTTGGTGAGTAAATTTTTCTCTTTTTTTTAAATATTTTTTTTAATTCTTTCAATTCAATCGTGACGTGTGATGATAATTTTGTAGGAATCTCATTGAAATATTTTATGAAAATAACAATACAACCTGAATTCTTTAATTATACTTTAAAAAAAATTAATAAAAATGATTTTTTTTACAATTTTTTTTTTCCCATTCTATTTTTCAGATACAAAATTTTGACGAATTCATCCAGCAAACTGGATATTGCGATTGAGATATTGGGGAGGGGAGCAGTAGCAGATTACAAAATGGTAATTTTTTAAATTTTATTTTTGTAAAATTAAACTCTGTCTCTAAGTGGGCTTTCGCAATTTTTTTCAAATTCATTCTTTATTTTATATAATGGCGACGGCTCGTGAGAATTTTCGGCTCCAATTGTCTTTTTAAACTATTTTTAGTTAGAGAACGATGGAAATTTTTTTTTTAAATCAAATTCTTGAATTTTTTTTTTGGTTTTCGGGTGGAAATTTTCAATCAGCCAAGGATGACTACAGAACTTCCTCCTTTGGATAAATAAAAAACCAGTACGAATGACTAAGAAAAACACTAATAATATAAAAATGTTGCATGGGTAGAAGGGGCGGAGGAAGGGAAGAGCAGTTCATTCTTAACAACAGTATTTGAATTTTAGCATTAATCCGTGCGGTATAACTATTCGAAAGATTTTTTTAATTTTAAATTGTCGATTTGGAACAGAAATTTTGCGAAGCCCTATTTTTTGCTATGTGATGATAATTTTGTAGGAATCTCATTGAATTATTTTATGAAAATAAATTATTTATTCTGAACTCTCCCCTCTACTAATTTAACATAAAAAAATTAATTAATTTTAAAATGATTTGAATTTTTTTTTTTACAGATTGGCAAACTTCAAAAACTTTTCATCGAAATTATTGATGTGATAATGGTGGGCGGAAGCTCTTAAAAATGGGTAATTTTAACATTTTTATTTCAAGCTTTCCTATTTTTGTTTTCTAATTTTTATTAAATGATGGTTTATTTGATAATCTCATTGATTTTCCATGAAAATATTTGTCGCTGAGGTCTTTTACGATCAAAAACCATTTTTAATATTTTTTTTTTTAAGTTTGCTAACAAAATTTATTTTTCTCCTTCATTTGTAGCAGAAAGATCTACGGAAGAAATTCTTTACCATCAGAGATTGTGTCTTTTGTCTCAATTTGTAATTGGAAAGATTTAGCAGAAATCTACAAGGCTCACTTAAGGAAGAACATTCAAGGGGGCATAATAATGGTAAGATTTGTGACTTTTTTTGATTGTATTAGTAGGAAAAAAAAAAATTTATGATGAACTCTACGGATTCCCCAACATTTTTATTATAAATGAGAAAAAACAGTACTGACAGCCATTGTTCAATAGCACAATAAATTTTCCAGTAAAATGATTAGAAATATAACGTTTCTATTATTTGTTTCAGGTTTTTATTGGTCAACGGAAAATTCACTGAGGAATAACCACATTCAGTCTATATTCCCTCACACGGAACTGCATTGATGATGGGCAATTATCATTAAATGGTGAACACAAAACGAATTGTGTCTCACTGGTTTTTGAGGTAAAATTCAAAAGAATGTTCAACGACAGAAAATGTATATAGATTGGAAGTGTTTGGACAAAAAAGAAAAAAAAACACATTCTTTCTATTTCGGTTTTTATAGTCTCGAAAGGGAATAATTGAGTTTTAATGTACTTTTGAGAAATTTAATAATAAATTTGGCGTTTAAAAAGATTGTTGTAATTTTTACATCAAACTATGGTGGCTGTTATTAACGACTGAACTTTAAACTAATAAAACGAAAGTCATTTTTTGCTACAAATACTCTTTAAATTTAGATTGTTAGATAAGCTTAGTTGTCCAACTTGATTTGTTTGCTTCATAATTGTAACCGAAAATGTAACAAATGACGTCACCAAGAAATGTCAAAAATATCCTAGTCACGTGGTTTTTTGGGATCAAATATTGAAAAAATGCGGTTGGAAACCTACTTGCGGGCTGGTTTCGTTCTCATAGGGTAAAACGAACAAGTTCCTATATTTTGACAGTCACATTCATTTTATTTGGTTCTTTTCCACATCAAGCAAAAAAAAAAGCAAACGCGCAGAGTTTTTTCTCGGTTTTTTTGACAACAAAATTCTCTTGCTGGAAATTATCCATTAAATTACAGTCTCATTAAAAGATTTATAAAAAAAATTCCAAGAAAGATGTGACTGTACAATTTAATTGAATAATTTATTCACAAAACGAATACAAGAGAGCAAAAACACCATGGGCAACGATTTACCATCGAATTCTCAGACACGGGGCACCGACCAACCAAATGCCAATCAGCCGGAATATCCAAAAAGTGGTGCCTATCTACAGTCAGTGCATGCGGACGAAGAACGATTGGAAAAACTATTTAATCGCCTAGACAGGGATGGTAATGGTCGAATTGATATCCATGACTTGTCCGCCGAATTAAAGGATATCGGATTGTCTCATAAATATGCGGAGGTATAATTTTTGATGATTTTTACATAGTTTTTGGGGCGGTTTTGATAATTTATTGAAACATTTGGCATTTGCCTATTTTGCGGTATGTAGAATGCAAAAAAACCGCATTATATACTGACCTCGATATTGACCGTTCGATATTATGCGCGCATAACCCAATTTTCTATAAATGTGTCATAAGTGACTTGGGAAATAAAATCCCCTGAAACCTTATTCCGGTTATTTAATTCCAAGGATTTGTTCAGTGTCGTTCATCTAATCAATTTAATGAAATATTTTCGTGCTTTTAAATTTTATTTTTAATCTTGTCCAACTCAGCTCGATAACGGATTTGCAAGAATTTAATTGTGTCTATTCAGTGTTCAATTAGTGCCTTATATGAATTCAAGGTGTGGAACATTATACAATTGAAGTTCTTTAGTTTTTGCATAGTTTTCTTAACCATTTTTTAGTGATTATGTAGGTATGTCAGGTTTTTCCAATCTCTATTTATAATTTTTTTTTTTTTAATTTGCAAATTGCCCCCTACAATTCATTGACATTTGTTTTATAATTAGATGAAAGTTCTGAAGCAGTCAAGTAAGTTCAGTCCGTAGGTCTACCCTGTTTTGCCACATCAACAATAAAAATGTAAATTGTGTTTGAAATGCAGAGACGATATAAAAAGCTTCAGGTGTCAGAAAGTAATTGTAGATTCAGCTCTGCCAGCAGATTAATTTTGCTTGCCGATATCCTTCTCCAGATATGAGTGGCTTTTGTCTTAAATCTTTGTTAGATCGACTATTTTACGTTACGGTAATGTTATTTATTGTTTCAGCTTAGACGGTGACCTCTAAGATCGTATTGTGTAGTGAGTTTTAATTTATGGGTTTGTTACTTCTACAAAAAAATTGTTCCGAAAAAATCTATGTTGCTAGGAAGCCATTCTTAATTGAAGTCTAATTTTATTTTTTAGCATTTTTTACAACAATCCGACAAAACAGACAGTGGCGATCTCGGTCTAGCTGAATTTATTCATTACGTAAAGGAGCACGAGAAAAATCTTCGTTTGCAATTTTCACACTTGGATAAAAATCGTGATGGTAAATATTAAAAATAAATTATAAATGAAATGAAAATAAATGAAAAACAATTTTTAGGCAAAGTCGATTTGGAGGAACTTATTTCGGCATTTAAAGACCTCGGCATAGAAATGGATAAGGGAGAGGCCAAAAACTTACTACTGCGGTGATTATTATCTTAAATAGATTTTTCGAGATTATGTAAAAAAAAGCGTTACAATCTCATTTACAGTATGGATCAAGATGGCAGCCTTAATATAAGTTACGATGAGTGGCGAGATTTTCTACTTCTAGCACCATCAACCGATATTCATGGTTTAATTAAATTTTGGCGGCATTCTACTGTGAGTACTTTTTGAATTTCTTTTAAATTTAAGATGGGAATTTAGTTATTAAGCTGGGTGGGCCCTAACTAACTAGATATGTCAAGTACTGACTCGTTAATTGTCACAACAATCAAAAATCTTAAGAGAAAAACTAAAATTGTACCAAAACCGTTGCGGAAAAATGTAGAAAATTTGCGAGCTAAGCGTAATCTATGTTAAGTGACGAAACAAATGTCCATACTAGAAAGTATGATGTGGAAGTTTCGAAAAAAGACAGTTTGATCGGTATGAGATTCTTAGATAAATTAATTTTCCGGAGTGCAGTGCAGTTTTCTATTGAACTGGATGAGACCGAAGTATACCGTTTGTTGGCTCAGTGACATCGCTGTTAGTTAGCTTTTCAAGTCTGTTATGAATTTTACGAATCTAGCTCTAGAATTGAAGTGTGGTATGATTTAGAGATCGGGAATTAGAGATATATGCGGAAATCAATTAAATCGAAAAATACGTAGCGTTGCCGTATTTAAATAATGACTAGCCTAACCTAATCTGTACTAAAGTTGTACTCAAATATTCCTTCAATTAGTCATTTTTGACGCTATTGGTGGACCACCACAACAATCAATATTGGATCATCTACTTTTTACATATTTTGTTTCTATTCTTTACCAATTTCATCTATTTGATTATTTAGACCTTGATTGCTAACCAAAATATGGAACATTATCTAACCGAACACAAATTCTTGCTATTAATCCAAACATTTAGTATTTCCAAAAAAAAAATTGTTTTTTTTTCTTATTTGCTCAAGATTTTATTTTATAACTGCCATCCATAATCAGATAGTCAGTCGTTCTTCGTAAAACAATTATTGTCGCCACATTTTACATATTCAGAGAGTAGTACGGTACGGGACAAAGTAAAAATGGCAAATTAACAGTAATTATGGACAGTTTTGTGGTTGCCGGAATGGGTCTAAAGTTAAAAATAGTTGCTTTTTATTATTTGGTAAGATTTACATTTTCTTCTGATCATTTTTAACTCAATAAATCGTAAATTTTAAATCCAATTCGTTTGATGAAAATATTTAAAATATTTTTTTTTGTCTATATTTGGGGCTATATGCTAATAATATTAATAGACTGAGATAAGGTAACAATGGAACATATGTATGATCCGAAAGATAAGACACAAACTTTTGAAGGTGATAAGAAACTTTTATTTGTTTTTGATAAGTGAACATTTCCGTAGGTGTATCGGTAAATTTTTAAGGTATTTACCTCCTTTTTCATGTAATTTTTATTTTGTGTGCATATGTGTGTGTGTGTGTGTGCATGGAAGGTGTGTATTTTATTATTATTGTTTTAAATTCGGACTATGACTTTTTTTTCTCGTATACTTAGTCAATAGTGCTGAGAACCTTTGTGGCTCGCAGAGACCATCTAGGGTCCATAGCGTTATCTCGTATAAATCGTATCCCTAGAGCGGTGAAGAATAATTTGAGAACTACATTTTTTTGGGCTACTTTCCAATGTTGATCTAATGTTGAGATATATTTTCTGGCCAAATACAGATTGTTTCAACTGATCTCTTCTAGTCCGTGTATTTCATCATTTGAAATGTTTTCATTCGGCGATCAAGATCTGTTCAACTTAGATATCTAATAATGAATATTTAAATATGATATTCGATCGATCCAGAACATTCCCTTGTGTAGCCTTTTAATTATTCGACTTCTAAATGTTACTTAGTAGTTGATCGAAAATGAACTTGAACTTGAACAGCACTACACTGGCAAATATGTGATGTTCTTCCTGTATCTACATCCACCAGTTGATTAAATGAGTCAATCATGTCAATCACTATAGATCTAAGAACTTAGTCCAGGGCCAGTATTTTCACCGGCAGCTTTAACTTTAAATTTTTACGGAGATTATTCCACTGTGAGTTTAATCTGTAAGTTACTGACCTGTTGGTCATTTTGGCTCTCAAATAACATTTTTTTTTTTAAATAAAAACAACATGACACATCAAATGGTTGTTATGCGGTCCTCATACTATTGTTACTTTTTAGTTTTTTAATAATGATTAATTTCGTGTAAGTTCTCATTGAATGGGCATTTTTTCGGTCAACATGGATGGCCATGGTCCATAAATTGAATCCTTTTTGTTAATCATTTGATGGACGTTTGCCATTGAATATTATACTATCTTCTTCTCTACCCTCAATTAATTTATAATTTGTAAACATTTATGTAAATATAGCAATAACAATGGGTTTGCTGTGATGATAGATATGGTATTTGTTTAATTTAATATTTCTTTTTATGCCACTCAAACATCTTAATCATAATTTATACATACGAAATGGTGCTATTTAGTGGCGTCTTTTTTCTCTGTGTGTGTCTTTGTCTCTGCCACGAGCTTAACATTGATAAAATTATAGAATGTCATCTGACAATTAAGTCTATAGTCCATTAAACTAAATTTAAAGATTATTTTCTTTTTACGATTCAAACAATTCAAATGTTACCTTACCTTGTGATATTTAACTCAGATAATTAAATTACCGTGTAAATATGAAAAGAAAACAAATGCTTAAAAGATAATTAAAACAAAAAAAAAAATTAGGTACTTTGTACCGTAACAGTAAAAATTTATAATCGAAAATTTACCATCAGACATTTTTAATCATCATTAATTGGCCAATTATATTATTTGTGGTCATCCGTACTGTACGATATTAACTATCAGCAAGCGCTACCAGATAGGCTAATTAGAAATGTTCTGATATCATCGAGTCTGCCAACTTAATGAGTGTTTTAAGTTTCTCTGAATTTATATAATACTGAGTGGTGATTGGTTGTCGAATTTTACACCCATTTATTTGATTTCCGTTCATTCTTTTTATCGCTCTCTCTCAGACGTATTTATCGTGTTGTATTTGATTTATTGTGCATTTGTTAACTTTGTTGTTGAAGACTAAACAATTATGTGGATGTTGTTGATGGGTATTACATAAATTAACCGGATAGATACTGCGTTTGTATCGCGCGTGAGAATTATTGACCAATCACTATTTAATGTTACACTGAATGTGCCGGGGCGGTTTTAGCTTAGTCAAGCGGGACTTTTTTTAACAAAAACCAAAAAAATACACTTCGTCAATTCAGATGTTCTTAATTAAATTTATGAATTTGGGATAAAAACAAATAAAGTCACTTTCCGACATCCGACAGAACTTTCTAACAACTATTAAGTCACAAAGAGCCTCGCACTACCATCCGATGTGCTGGTTCAAATATTGTACAGTTAAGTGCACAAGTTCGACACTGATGTAGACCAATTATATTCAAAATGGATCGCCCTTTGCTTCCTTTTCAGAATGATGTCGATAAATGTCCTTTTTACCATGTCACAGGTTTATTGACATTTAAATTAATTATTAATACATAACAACAACAACAATATGTAACAAAACAAATTGACTTAACAACAGTTTAAAAATAGATAACAATGATGATTATAAATTATGTCCATACATACATACATATGTACACTGTGCATATATGTATATAGGTAGGTAGGTGCCCATATGTAATCAGAAAATAATCTATTTTTAACATTTTTTTTGATTTTTTCTTTATGTACTACTGTACATACCTACATTAATAAATTATATCTTTGTTGTTTGATTAAGTGTGCTTGAAGTCTCATTAATCGGCCGCCTCAATCCGAATTGATTTTTATTTTATTGTTTTAGACTTTTAGAGATTAAGTAAGCACCACCAAATAAATTAACATTTAATTACCTAACAAAATAGCATTTAGCGTAGAATTTATCTCTTAACTACGAGTATATCCAATATTTGTCATTGAAATATTTTTTTAAATTAATTCCTCCCAATCTTGATACTTCAGTTTTTTTTTTATTTCTAAAACATTGCAATAACTTCCACCACTCTGCCTAAATAGCGGCATGGCATTGTGGTTGGTTTTTTTTTCTAATTTGTATATTCAAAACGTTTCCTTATATTTAGCAAATAAGTGACCATCCGAACGACATATCGATGGTTCCAGCGAAAACTACGATAACTTGAAAAATGGCATCCTTTTGCAGTGATTCTTTCATTAATCATTAACTTGACTTGCCACCATTTTGAATTTTTGACTTAAAAAAGAGTAAATATTTAGTAATGGGTTTTTTTGATATGATAATACGGCCATCAATCATTCGTTTTTGCATAATTTTAAATTGAGTTGAGTTGAAGATGAAAAACCCAGTGATATTGGTCTTATCTTCTTTTCTGTTTTTTTTTAAAGTGCGGGGTGATTTTTTATGTTGACCAAAGGAGCAGTACAAACCTCCAGTTGCATTATCTGTCAGTTTTTACAAATAAAAAAAAAACCCTTCAAATGTGTTCCACCAAAATTATTTAAACATTCCATCCGACTCTTCGAATGTAACGCATCATATCTGAGAGGAACAATATTACGTACATTCTCTTTCTGGTCAACGGCGACGACTCTGTCCACTGAACCATTTGATCGGTGAACTTGTCTTAGCGGTTACATACAAATTTAGTTCTGCCGGTAATCTCTGAGAAATTTTTCTTTTTTTGATGTAATCGGATATAAAACCATTATGTACCTACTTTGATAATGGTATTTGCACATGAAGAGAAAGAAAAAAAAGAAGATTTAAACTGTATACTTAAGTAGGTACTATAAACCGGAAAGCTATGCCAATTTTTTCTCTCATAGAGGTCACACAGTATAAGTTTTTTTTTTGCATCGTCAAACTAGAATTACATGACTCATTCATTCATCATCACACGTTAACGGAAAACTTATGTAGTTACAGATTGACACAAGAAATTGGTACAAATTCAAAATGAGATAAATCACCAAAGATACATAAGGTCATTGTTAAAAATCTAAAATCTCTTGTATGTTCCATCCTCGTTGTATTATGATGCCTTTGAAAAGGGACTTCCATAAGTAAGAACTCCAAATATATAAATCCCAGTTCAACCAAATCTAGGGTGAGCTAGGGTCAACACTACAAAAAAAATAAAAAAATCCATTGATTTGTATTCTGGACACCATTGTTGAACAAACTGATTGGATAGTATGAGAGGGGCTGTTCTATCTTGCTGAAAATGGTAGAATGTAGTTAACTTTATATGACGATCGATGATCACCATGTCGAATGTATTTTAAATTTTGTACCACTACTTTTATGTCGCCCTGTAGATATACAAATCTTTCTATCAAATCGTTAGTTAAAAGCCAACTAAATAGTTAAGTGGCAAATTTTAATGAATAAATTTAGAACTATGTACGAGTATATCGTCCCTAATAATTAGAGAAGAAGAAGAATGACCTTGATGTGTATATGAATTTCAAATTAATAATATTTATTATAGAATTTAGAGTTAAGGGTTAAGACGAAAGTTTTAAGACGATTAACTTCTGTTTATCTAAAAAAAATAACGACTCGGAAAATTATACATAGATCTTCAAGTAATCAATGTTACAGAGATCAGAGGGAATGCTAGCAAAAAAATTTTGTTCTTATCGGGACTTTTTTGTGTGTAGACATTGATAGGGACGTTTTAACAATATCATGATTGAATTCGTAGTTTCTACAGCGCCGTCATAGTGTTCGCATCGCAAAATGTGGGGCATTATCACCATCTTTGTGGTGTTGATGTCTTGTAGTCGATGATTTATTATAAACGCAATAATAGCGAATGAGATTTTCGACTGCTGTACATATTACGCGCGTCGATGTTGATTTATGTGCCACCAAAATTAAGGTGTGCGTTTGATTTTCCGTTAAAAAATGGAGGCAGTGATCTTTATCAACTGATGGGGACGGGTGTTCCCCCCCATTGTAATGTATTGAACGCCAGTTCATATATGGAGAAATATTAAAAACGTAATAGGACAGAATGCATGTTATTTGAATGACTTTATCGACATATACTTTTTGTGTCAATATGGTCTAAAAATGTCTACAAAATAAGAGTAATGTCAAATAATCAACAAAATCGTAATGTCATTTGTCCAAAAACCTATTCTCGTCGATAATAAAGTGAATTTGAATACCAGTGTTTTTTGGATAAGTTGGTCGATGCTTTATTTGACGTTACGTATGAATTTAGTACATTTTGCATATAGAGTAGAATGTGTTTTCCGCGGGTTGTTTGCAGAAATGCATCTGAACATTTTGTAGGGACTGTAAAATGTCCTGAATCGACGTATTCTATTCGCATATGGGAACTAAAATGTCATTCACCTCCCATATGCTTTTCTTTATTTTTATATTTATTTTTTCGATATTATTTTCTTTATCCGAAGAACACTTCGTTCATTTCCGATTAGACTCGTGCTTATTTGAGGCTTAACGGTAGTATGGATCAGAACCAGAATATAAGCAGATAGTGTATTTCTTCCTGTAATTTTTAATTTTTCTATGGGAATGTGGGGGAGATTTTGTTTTTTTGTTTCCTGATGAAACAACGAAATAGGGCAATATTATAAAAAGAAGGCTACTCTGCCAAAAAGGAGATTCATATATGAAATATTTATGAAATGATTTTTCAGTTATTCTTGCTGTGCATATTTTTTGCCCATTACGAAACTGTTCGTTTGTATTAATTTAGCAACACGTGAATTGCGCAATCGTTTTTTTTTCTCTCTGTCTCTTTCTCTATGTATGATATAATAATAATTTTAAAAATATCGAAAAGAAAGAATGTGCCTCTTCCTTTGTAGCTATAACAATAATAATAGTTAAGAAAGTAATTTTAAATACTATTTCAATGTGTATGTATTTTAGTCAGCACGTTTTCTGTTTCCATGCACCTACATACAAAAACTATGTACAAATATTCTCGTCTAATTTATTTTTGCTGAGAATTATTCACGAATAAATTAGCAACGTTATGTGGTTGTAGTTGTTGTTGTTGTTGTTGTTGTTATTATTGTATATAATGTACAATTATACATAATGCAGAGTGTATTCTATTCAAGCGCGAAAGTTGTGACCTTAGACCATTAAATAGCGGAAAATATTTTTTAATTATCAACAGTAAATGGTTGGTTTTAATTTAGCAACTTACTTTTACTCTCTTGAATGATTTTCGTAGTTAGTTGTTACCAAGTTCAATTTAACTAATTTTAATTCATGATTTTAACGTATCTATATAGAGGTGGTGTGATAATTTCCTATTAAGGTCTTGTTTGGTTATGGATTTGCAAATTTTCAATAAATCTTATTTAGAATTAAAATTTGCACCCACTGTCAAATACTTTAAATGTACTAATTAAAGGTATTAAATGTTATAGTGTCTGCTGAGTGCTGCGAATTTTAATATTTTTTTTTTTTGATGGGATGTACACGTGGATGTAAAATTGATTAGTAAACTGAGGGTCGATTTGAGAATAATATTGCGATTCCCGGTACATTTGACCATTCATTCTCTCGGCAATCATAAAATTATAGAATTGGCTTGAATTTTTGGAAGACTATCGATAGTAGCACTCTGATGGATGAGTGATGGCCGTATAATGATACTGAGTCACTCTACTCTGTAACTACGAGATGTTGTTGTTCACTGCCTGCCAAAATTTCCTCAGAAATGCCAAACGGTTCGAGGGATCATGAAAATGGACCGTTGAAACTGACCTCAATGAGGTGGAGCTTATTGGTTTGTGTACTAGCTCGATTTCTGGACAGGGGAAAATTAAGATGAAGTCCTTGATCCGGGGTTATAAACTAGACTAGATTTTAACCTAGAGATTAGGAGTGCTTTTCAATGTTTGGGCTCGGATTAATTTTTGCTTATAAAACTGATAGTGTTAGTTGCATTGAAAAATTCATACGAAATCCTACTTTAAATGAAGTATCGGAGCTGCATTCTGCTAGAAAATCTTTAGATATTTGTTCGACATTCGCTGATTTTTTCCACGATTATTGTCGATGTATTGAATATTTTCATAGATTTATTCTTGACATATTCGTGATTTCTATCAGGCTAAAAGTGTTCTCAGGAACGTGAGAAATTTTCAAAGAAAATTGACTGCTGGAGAAGGTGGAAAGTTCAAAGTATAGTCCATTACATATACGTATCAAATAGAGTGCCACTTAGGTAATGTAATGGACTAAATGGACTTTAGAACTATGCCGTCATTGTGATCACACTACGATCACGGGATGGGACTATTTTTACAATTTATTTATTTTGAACATTAATTTAATAACAACAACAAACAACAACCTTTTTTTAATTAATCTTTTTTTTTTTAAATAACAAATTAATAACCCAAACAACAACAATAATTAAAAAATATTTAAAAAGAAACAACTAAGTAAAGAAGACAAATAAAAAATGGTTCCGTTGGTAAATTCCATACTTGTTGTTTACTATATTATTTAATCTAATTCTTGATAATTTCACTTTTCCCGCAAAATGATTCAGTTTTTCGTAAATTTTCCATTTCATTTTCAAAATAATCTGGCTATCTAAAGGTTATTTTGATAATTCTGCAAAAAGTTCAATGTCGGTTATTCCTAAAATTATTTAAAGAAATAAAAATTGGTTTTATCTATACCAAATGAATGATTAGAGGTGTTTATTGTTTTCATTAATAAATTGCATTAGGTGTGTGTATGTGTGTGTGTGACTAAATTAATAAAAAATAGATAGCACCATTATTTGTTTGTTGTTTGTTTTCTTCTATTTCCGGTGTTCTCTTTTAAACTAAATCTCTTATTTATGAAGCGTTTTTTATATTTTTTCTATTCGATATCAGTTGATACTTGATTGGGCTAAGTCAGAAATGTTCAAAGTGCATAAAATGTCCATATTTGTATTTAGTTTCGCCCTGTAGTGGCTATATTGTTTTGAGTCCACTTGTCATAATCCCTATAAATATTTGATTTTATAGAATTTGAATGGTTCTAAAGGGGTTGGATCATCAAAACTTACCTCCCATCAACCACCTTAAATTCAATTAGATGATAAATGGATAATATGGCAAAAAGATTATTGCAACTATAGAGTTTACCCCTATCTAAGTTCTACTATCTAAATTCTAATTCATGCACAATCTTCAAATTCAAAATGGCTGTTATAATTGTATAGGTTAGCGAAAACAGGCACACGGCTGCCATTACAGTCACCCGAACCTTTCCTCGGCATACCGGTGAGAGCTTAGAAATCTCAACATGAACAAACCTTCAGGCAGAGAGACGTGGAGAGCACTATCAGGATATAGACAAGCTTAGGCTCTTATCAGAGGACCGGATTAATCTGCATCAAAATATATACATTCTAAGAGCTAAAGTTAAAAAACACACAGACTTCCTTACCGTGCACGGTCATTTATGGGAGAACTAACCTGCAGATTCGGGGAGAAACTGCCAGAAATAGGTGAGTAATTACTCTGTGACTGTTCAGCCGTTTCAAAAGACGCTTCGAAGCCATTTGGGGAACTTGTCGTAAAATTCGTGACGCATCTTTTGGTCAACCATCATAATAAGGTTTACTGGAATAGTAAACCGAGTGCATGTCTAATTGGGCCATCTATGGAAGAGAAAGGATTTTCAGACGATCTCTTTTTACACTAACTAGAATTGTACAATGCAAATGGCCCAATTATAATAAATTTTGTTTATTAAATCTGTAATAATCTTTACGTCTATCGAGGCAAATTCCATAATTTACTCAACATGTTCGTAATAGACAAAAAATTTCCACCAAAAATATTTTCACCCAGTCTGCAAAGATTATGCACTGTAAATATAAAATATGATTTCAAACATCCCATATAAAAGTGACACAAAATTATCATCGCATTCATTCTTGTTCATTTCTTGTTCAAGTTTGCATGGCATTTATTAATTATATAACCGATCCGTACAGTAAACCAGCTGATATCACAAGTCGACGTCACATATTTACTGTCTAGAAGGTTTTTCGGAAAAGATTACAGTCATTGCGACTATATAGAAAAATAATAAAATAGCGAGTCTCAGCCATCAGTCTGTTTAAAAGTCCCAAAGCTGTTGGACGCAAAGCGCGCGCTCATATTTCGCGTACGTAGTGTGTGTGTATGTGAGAGATAATTTCACATGTTAATTAAGTTAAGTCGCGCGCATTGCAATTTGAATTTTCTTGGCATTGGCCAAGGGGACTTGAGGATTATTTAAAAGAAAGAAGAAAAAAAAAAGTTTCAAAATGATTTATGTAACTGGTGATCATCGATAGAGAGAGAGTGCAATTTTAGTTTTTACATAAATTAACATTTGAAAAGTGTCCAAACACACAGTTTTTAAGTTCGTAACGAAGTGATCAACTACAGTTATATTTTGGGGAGACTTTTTAAATAAAAAGAACATCAACAACAATAAAATTATAAACAGTAAAGATGTCACTTGAACAAACAGGCAATGTTCCACTGGCTGGCGATGTGCTGGATGATTTTGCGATTTTAGTCCGGGAACTATTAAAAAAGGTATAAAACTCAGGCCACCACGTTTATATTTTATCTACAATACATACATAAATACATACATAATGACATCCATATTCATACAGAATTCTTTGATTTATCTGAAATAATATGCAAATGTATGTGGCCGTATGGTAACTAATACAGCGGCGTATATAGACGAGCCCCTTTGCAATTTTTTTTTTTCCAAATTTAGTTTCAGTAAATTTATTTATTTGACTAAGTAAAATGCAATTTTGTTTTCCAATTTAGTATTGTTTTGGTTGACAAAAATAACACCAGACAACGTGTCTGTATAAATTCTCAATTGTAGTACCCCTTCTGTATATACGGCACTGAAACCGTACATTATATTATTATCAATATTACTCAAATTATCATCTATCGATGATTTGTTCGTTGCTTTGTTACCCACCTACTTATAAATGTCAAGAGCAATAATTTGGTGTTAATTACGAAATATTTGTTAATGCTACCGATTGGAAGCGTAAAATTCACTTCACATTGTTGTGGGGGGCATTGAATTCAAAAATTTTTGTGTGACGTTTCTGGTTTTACTGTTTTATTGATTAAAAAGTAATAAGTAGAAGTAGTAGGAGTAGGAGAACAGGAAAGTTCGTGCCATCACTATTAAAAATTTTTTTTTCTATTGAATGCTTCAAATAATAATTATTCTTAATCATTACAACAACAACAATGACGACTGGAGATTTTTTAGAAATAGAAAGCTCGTTACAATTGACTTAATTTAGGTTATTTATAGATTGGGTAATTATACCTACTTAACTATTGATTAAACTTTACCATATTGTATTAGGCACAACAATGAATGTTTTTCTTTTAGAACAAAAATGTTTTAGTATTGGCATTATTGATCATTAGTGTGGACCATTGTTGTATTCCATTATTTCAAAAGAAGGGATATCCCGGATAGCATGAGGATATATGCCGGATAGCAGTAGATCAACTAAAACAAAACATCCCCACTTTTTAGCGTGGAAGCTCGTTAAAAGGATCAGAAGTTAAGATTATTTTCCTGTAAAAGTTCAAATGGTGTCGACTGGGATTAAAGTCACAAAAACAATTAGATATCGACGGAGCGCGTAGGCTTTTTCGATCTACCCTATTAATATGTATTTTATGTAGATAGGTATATCTGTATATAATACTCGTACTTATGTATGATTTTTTATTGCTAACTAATTATAAGTTGTACCTAGGAGGTATGTGCATATAAAAATTGAAAGTAGTTTTTCAACTTAAAACTCCATAATTTTTTAAATCGGTTTGTTTATTATTTTAGATTTCTTATCAATATTATTGAAATTCCTGTTTAAGAAAGTCCACAAATGTATTTATGGAAGTCGTTACATTATGGTAATTTACTCTAAAAATGCGATATTTGACAACAATTGTTTATTATTATTTTTTTACGCGAATTTACATGCAAACATTTTTTAGCATGCTACATTTTAATGGATTATAAATTTGCAAGTAGTAGTAAATCATTAAATATTTGTTCGTACATACTTAATTGAATGACTAAAGTCTATTGATTTTAGATAAGAATGCAAGTTAGTCGATATTTCAAGATTTGTTGTAGTACGTCATATTCTCTGTGTCAGTGGCGTCTATATAATGAAATAAATTGGTTCAAATGAATCGCGGGGTTTTTTTTCACATAATTTTCAGACGTCATTTATTTGTGTAAATATTTTGCCAACAAATATGTTTCAGACTTTAGACTTTATTGTCAACACTTTATTTATTGCATCAGTTTTGTAATATTCCATAATAGCCAACCAAATGTCAATCTTCGTTTAATCTCATTAGTTACGTATACGTTTGTTATTTTCTATTGCAAATTTTTCTTAATAAACAATTTCAGTTATTTGCATAGTACATTTTTGACGTTACGAATCGTAACTTACGATGTTTTGCTCGTTTGCTGGTATTGTTGCGGCAGTAATACAACTTTCAAATATCGTCAACACGTCTACATTTTATAGTGTTGACAGTAAATATACAGTACTAATGTACCGGCATATTTGTTTTATTATTTCGATGACGTTCGTTATTGTCTGGAGGATTGGCATCAATTAACCTTGTGTAGTATATTGAAATGTTATTATTTTTGGATTTTTTGTTGTTGTTTTTTTAGACGTTCTTTCTCAAGTTTTCGGTTACTTTTCTTGGTGAAACTAAAAAAGCTTAAAAAATGTAGAAAGTAAATGTTAGACACTGAAATCTATAGGTAACAAAATCGGGAATTTATATAGAATTTATTTATGTACACTTTTCGGTTAAATTTGTTACATATGTTTCATTTGTTACAAAAATTCGGTAACAAATGTAATAAATGAAACAAATTCGGAAAAAAAACTTTTAACAACTCTATTAAAAATAGAATAAATAGAAAGTAGGTTTACATGTCTGTATGTGTGTATGTATATTATAAAAATAATCTATAAATACCCAATGGATTATGAGGGTGTTTCGCTTTGACCTATTGTTGTAGTTTTAATATTTTTTATTCATAGGTATAAATACAGTATAATTACTTAAAAATGTAATTCATATCCGCCATATTATCATAATTGGTTATTAAATGCGTACATTAACAGAGACATAAATATATTTAAGTGGGTATCCACAGATAATTAAAGTAGAAGTTTAGCAATTATGTATAGAACTTTTATTACCTGTCATTAAACAAAATATATTCTTAGCTATGGCTCTCTCTTTCTTTTAGACACATTTGTATTTCTAGTATTTACAAAATTTATATTTGCCAACAATAATAACAAAATCAATATTAAGGTGTTGTCACAATATGCCACAGCTAATTCCGAGTTTTTAGCAATATTTTTCAAAAATACTTAAATTTCCACTTTCCTAGAGATTCGACAAAAATATTCAAAATGATTTTTTTTTTAATTTTCTACAATATAAACTACATAATGTAGAAAAATGTCAACAACTGCAATGATGGCGTTTAATTCTTTTTCTTTCTTTCTTTCTTTTTCTTTCCAATATAAATTCTTGAAAAAACTCACCTACTTGTTTCAAAATATCCGCTAAAAGAAATTCAAACGTATGCGCCGCTTAAATCAATCAATCGAGCACGGTTTAGAATCGCGGTGTCGGAAAAATTTACTAAGTGGTTTTTCTTGAACTGAATGTATCTCCCTAAATACAAAAGTTACTATTTTAACTGGATTTCAGTCCAAATCTTAATTTTTAATTGTTTTATTCCTGCCAATTTTTTTTGCCGTGTAGACATTTTGTTTCGCTCTTTTTTAAACTAACATTTTACAGGAATTTTGTTGTGCCAGCAAACAGAAAATTGTTTAAATTCATCGTGTAAATAAACTTTTTAAGATTAAGATAATCCAATTTTTTTATGATTAAACAAAATTTTTAGAAAAAATAAATATACAAAACTGGCTTATTATTCATCATAATGTAACTTAACCATGCGCAAATGCTTTTTAATTACGTTATTTTATTTATGGCAACAGAGAAGAGAGCCATTCTATCACTATAAGTATAAGTGACGTTTGTTTAATTAATCTACATTTTAGAGTTTTTTTTTGTACTTCGCGTGTGATCGCTGAATGGGACAATTAAATTTCTTTTATCTATTAGAATTAGATGTACATATACAATCTACATTTTCAAGTCTATAATATATTCGATATTTACATTAGAAATATCTTGAACTTTACATTCATCGAACAATAAATGTTTTTGTCTTTCTTAATGACTTATAATTAAGTATATCGTGATGGTTAATTTGAAAAGTAATTATTTTGCAGGTAATAAATTGAATGTCAATTTGAGTGTTTGTTTTGGCATAAATTTAACGATACTTTTCTTAAAGTATGCCATTACGAACTTAGATATTTTTATACAGATAGTTGGAATAGGAATAGAATTTTCACCAAGTTTGTTTGACCTTTCCGACACACAGAGAGATGTGAGCGATATTAAATTGATGGAAAATAAATAAAAATCAGCCTCATCTAATGGACAAAGTTTTTTGTAATTTTAATCAATAAAATTGTTTCCACTATTCTTAGTCAAACATCCATCAATTTAGTAATTTAGTCAATTTTAATTTTAGTAGTGATACTTTGCCAAAAAAAAATTCTATGGAATTCAATTGTGTAGAAAATTTTCGAGTACTTACCGTTTGGTGTATTGGAGTATTTAGGCTTAGCATTATGGATATTACATTTTATAGCGGTTCTTATACGACGAATTTCTTTATTTGGTTAGTAGTAGATTTGTTGATTAGCTGAGAATAGTTTCTGAGGGTAGTTGAATTCAATTGTCAATTGTTGAGAGTTTTTGTTGTATGGCGTCTCCACATCTAATCAAATTTTTTACAATTTTTTTATGGCATTTTTTTATGCCAACATAGGTCTTAATCCTACCGAAAAAAATGCCAAATTCGAAGAGGTCCTTGATGCCTTTTCTATTGTATTTGGCCTGCTAAAGCAATCCTCGCTGAACGATATCACTATAAAACCCTCCTTTTCTGTGCAGGCGTCTCCACTTTTTATTGGAATTTTTTTATCCATTTCAATATCCCTCTACGTCCCACAGGAAGAAAAAAATGCAATACCATGAACAACACAGAACTCTTCGGAGGGCTTTTCTAGCATATTTGACCAGACTGAACTATAAGGACTCAAGCAAAAACCATTAGTATTGTTCCTTATTTAAATCTCGCACAACAATTAGTTTTGATTGATTCACAGAGATTCATTCAGATTCGCATGGTGCAGATCTGTTTATAACTCTAACTTAGAGGAGACTTAACATAATGGATTTGTTTGCTGAAGTAGATGAGAATCAAGGGGCTTTTTTTTAAAAAATCTGCCAACTCCTTACATCACTCGAAGATTATTTTTTTTTTTTGTATCAATGATGATGTTGGTGATATTATAAATAAATTTAATATAAATTACTTAAATGCCAAAATGATCAAATCAAATTTGATTTAAAACTACTGCGCGATAAATTATGTTTGCATTCCAAATATTATATAATCACAACATTTTTCTAGCCTATACTTAATTCAATATTGTTTGCAGTTACATTATAAGTAATATGCGAAAATTATTCTGACCTCCACCATCATATAAGAGTTTATATAGGGCATTGATTATACTATATTATTATTATCAAAAGTGCCTCTCGCGCCATTAAAAATATAATTGAGCGTAATAATATAATAAATATATATTTTATGATGTAATGTAAACATTGAATTAATGTTTGCTTACTACGTTTGTCTGGGCAAATACAAAAAAAAAAAAAAAAGTTTTTTTTTTTAACGTCAAAACCGAAATTTGCTTGTGACTTTTGAAGAAGAAGAAATGAAAAAAAAAACATCTCATCACGTGAATTTAATAACAATAATAAGTTTAAAATACCCAGCTATCGAAAAAAAAAACAAAAAATTTGATCCTAAACGCAGAACATGAGTGTGAAAACAACGTAATCTCTTTAGACTTTAAGTTAGTTAATGATTTAATAATAATCATCAAACTGCGCATAAGCAATTTTTCCCCATTATTAACATTTTTGTTGTTGTTGTTGTTGTTATGATTATGATTATTTAGTTGCTCGTGAGTTCTAAGTCTAAATTTCTATTTGAAATAATAAAAAAAAAAAAAAAAAAGAAAAAAATGTTGCTAATTCGTATCGCCACAATGGGTTGAGTTCAGTTTTCAGTATTAGTTGTGTTTGTGTTGTGGTATTAAGTACGCTCACAAATCGGATGTGTTTGTCCGATGTTAAGTGTCTGTTATTAAATTATAATCAAATTTATTGTTTTTTTTTCTGGGTATGTATGTATGTGTATGTGTGTATGTAAAATGAGTGACAAAGTGTGACATAATAATTGTAAGCTCTTATATAGCATGGTCATGGCCAATTTATAATAATTTTTCTTTATCGAAATATGGGGTGACGGTTGTAAGATTATGTGACGATGTTTTTAATCTTTTTTATTTTTGTTTACATTTTTTTTTCTTTTTAAAATTAATTTTCTTTTTTTTTTTTTTTGTGGAAAATATTAGATAATTGAAGCCTTGAGACACAGAGCAAATATGTATTTTATACAGATTCCAAAGTAAATTTGTTTGCAAAGTTGTTTGAACCCAGATTTTTATCTATCCCGTGGCCTAATTCACTATGTCCATAGAGGGCATTACTTTGACGTTTTTGTGGGCATTAATTTGTGTAGGAAAAGACCTTCAAATGTTTCAAGTAATGAAAAAAAAAAATTTCATTGTTCACTACACATTTTTATGCGAATTTATCGACATGTAGATTTGAAATTAAAATGAATGAAAATTGAGGAAGGGTAAATAAAAAAATAACCTTTAGCTGGGATGAGCATTTTCAAAAAATCGGTCCCTCTCCCATTATCATTATCACTAAACACTCTACGTTCAGCCATGATAAAATATCCAAAAAATAAAAATGGTGGCTCTTACACCGCACTATTCGTCTTGTGTTTCGATTGTAAATCGTTACAGAACCGCAAAACTAAGCACAAAATATTTGCGTGAAAATTTAAAAAAGGATTCTAATGGACGTTTTTTTTTTAGTATCTCGACATTGGCGAAGACATGAATATTCCCGATGATTTTACGCCAAATGAAATGCAAACAGGAAAATGGTGGCGTCACTTAGCTGCTGGTGGTATTGCTGGTGCAGTTTCTAGAACATGTACGGCTCCTTTAGATAGACTCAAAGTATTCCTACAAGTAAATAGTTTTTATTAATTTATTTTTTATGTACAAATTTTTTTAATTCAAAAATGTTTTTATTTTAGGTGCAAACAACAAAATCAAAGATTTCAGATAGCTTTATTTATATGCTTAGGGAAGGTGGTGTACGAAGTTTTTGGCGAGGCAATGGTATTAATGTTTTAAAAATAGCACCGGAAACGGCCATAAAATTTGCCGCCTATGAGCAAGTGAAACGGTTAATTCGTCAAAATGAAACGAGACCGATGACAATTTATGAACGATTTGTGGCCGGTGCATTTGCTGGTGGTTTTAGTCAAACGATAATTTATCCATTTGAAGTATTAAAAACTAGACTAGCCCTAAGGAAAACGGGACAATACAAGGGGATACTGGATGCAACACATAAAATCTATAAAATTGAAGGTGTGAAGAGCTTTTATCGTGGCTACATTCCAAACTTATTAGGTATCATACCGTATGCCGGAATTGATTTGGCCGTATACGAGACATTAAAGAAGAAATACATCAGTCACTATGAAACGGAACAGCCGAGCTTTTGGCTATTGCTTGGCTGTGGAAGTGCGTCCAGTACATTAGGTCAAGTTTGTTCGTATCCATTGGCATTAATTAGAACGCGATTACAAGCGCAAGGTGAGTTGATTACCAATCATTTATACGTATTGTAGTTGTTCCGTTATAATGAGTAGTTGGCTCGATGCCTGACATTTTTTTTTTTTCTGAGAATATAATGAAATTTATTTTCAACCTAAACATAATACAATCAGCCATATGCTGTAGATTGTCTGGACTTTAGACTGGTAACTGTTGGTTTTATTGTTTTTAATACATTCTTTGCGTGATTTCGTTGCACACATTTGAATTATCTGCGGCAGTGGTTCCCAAAATGAGCTTATTCATTCCATTTTTGAATGAGAATGGGAACAAAGTTAGTTTATGGAAAACAGTTTGGTAACCACTGATCTACCGTCAATTTATGTTTGATGATTTTCTTGAGTGAATTTAATTTAATTTTGATAGCAAACTGATCGGCTGCATATTCTGTATTGTCTGAGGCGTTCGCCAAGGTAGTCGCTTCGTTACTGTTGTTTTGTTTTTTTGTGTGGAATTAATGATATTCTTCGTATTTCATCCTCTATTCTTAAACGATAATGATTTGACGGTTGTTGTCGCTTGTTATCGGTCAATCGAATTAGCACCTTTATATAGGAAAACCTAAAGCGGAACTGCATGAATGGCTTTAATGTACTCCCTTTCAATTAGTATCTACCTACCTTCTTATTTAATGCTGACTCAAACGTGTCGTAGTAATAGTAACAAAAACAACTCCACAATGGCGGTTATTTACTTTGGTGACTAAACAAAACGGCAGGAAATGAAAAACAATCTACAATAGCAAGAATTTCCGCGAATTTATTCTAACACAATTACAAATGGTGCAATAAATCATGTCGAAGAATGTTACGTACAAATACTATGAACTTTGAGACTAATTTATTGGCTCTTTTAGATTAGATTAAATTGGAGTGCCTGTAATAAATTCATATTGTACTGAAGCCGAGAGAGAGAGAGAGAGAAACAAAAAATCTAAATGAGATAAGAGTACATTTTTTCCTCCAGTTGATTAAATACCTACTTTAAAGCCATATATCGAATAAATTTGTTGGGTGCTAACCTAACCATTGGTCCTCCATTGTAGGTATGTCTGTGTCTATAAAAAAAAGAGATTTTGCCATCATTAATACTAAACAGTATGTGCTACTCAATTCAAACGAAGAGAATTGCCGTGGAGAGATCAAGAAGTCTTAGAGCGACCATTTTGTTTTTAGTATCTACCGATTTTACACAGACTCCATAGAGGAAAGAGAGCCAGATATTAAGTACTTGTAGATTGTAGATTTTGTTGGGGGTAATCGATGCACCTTTATTTAGATCTATTACTTACTTCTATCTTCATGGAGCCGCTCCATTATTTGGAGGTCCTAAGTCCAATTTCCTTTAGGAATTTAGAATAAGACCGATAAATTAGCTAATGTTTCTATTCTAATGGCTTTTGTCTTAAGGAAAATTATTTTCCTATCATGATTAAAGATTATTTTAATTTTTTTTTTTTTTTTACAGTAATTAAAGCTGGCTCGACAAAACTGAAGGAAGACACAATGGTTGGTGTATTCCGACGGATTATCGCCACCGAAGGTGTAACTGGTTTATATCGTGGTATAACGCCAAATTTCATCAAAGTGTTGCCGGCCGTTTCAATTAGCTATGTCGTTTACGAGTATACAAGTCGAGCGCTTGGTGTTAACATGACATGATGCTGATGATCTCTAGGCCTAAGTGTAATTATTAAACAAAACAAAACAAAAAAAATGCAAATATTTGTCTCTTAACGTGCAGTTATTTCTTTAAATTCGTCTCAATATTATGGATGAGCCAACAACAACAACATCAACATCAACAAAAACAACAACAACGTACTGCATATTCCTCGTAATTTATTTAAAAAAAAACGCAAAAAAAAAAAGAAAAAACAATTTTATTTATTAGTTTAATTTATTTTAAAATATTTCATCTATTGCATTAAGCATCTACACACTCATTCATACACACTCACATACACTCACACACATATACGAAGAAAGAAAGAGAGGGTGAAAAGAGAAAGAGAGAGAGAGAGAGAGTATCATAACATCTACTTTGAAAAACAAAAATCAAATCGAAAAATTGAATTTGAATTTTTTTTTTGGTATTTTGAAAAAGAAAAAAAAAAGTCTGCCCTTTCTGTAGGATTTTTTTGTGAAGTAATTTTTTTGTCCTATTTAAAAAGAAATTAAAAAGAAAAGCGTCAGTTTTAAATTGATTTAAGCATTTAAAATGTATATTCAAGTGATAAGTTTTATTTTTTTTTTCTTTAAGTTATTTTTAGTGAAAGCATTGCTGTGTAAAAAAAAACCTATTCGAAACAGTATCAAAACATTAAGATTTTATGTCTTAGGCATTTCTCTCATATTCATTAAAAAAAAAGGAAAGAAGAAGAAAAACATTTAACAACAAAAAAAACAGAAAAGAAATTAAATAAAAATCTGATGAACTTTTATTATTTTGGTTTTTTTTTATTATTTTTTTAAGTTTCCATTTCCTTTTTTTCTGTTTTAGTTCATTGAAATGGGGAACATAATATGTAAGTAGAGGTATTTATTGTAGGTACATCTATAAATGGAATATGATGCTTTACATTTACAATTTACATAAATAATTATTATTCAAGACAGGCAAGTATCTTTATAACGTTTTGAATTCTAATTATTTTTTTTTTTTTTTTTTGAATTAAATTCTAATGTAGGTAGAATCTATTTGAAACATGCAATGTTTGTTAACTAAATTTTATTCCTCTAAAAACACTTCATAAATATATTACATTTGAAACGTTTTCCTGTTACATCCCAAAAAATTTTAAATATATTTAATTGAGAATAACCAAAATTGTTTTAATTAATTCGTGGTTTTAAAATATTTAGATTTTCCCATTCATCACTGCATTGTATTGAAAACATTTCAGGTAAAGATCTACAAGATTTATCGAAAACATTTCAGATAAAGATCTACAGAACCGCATCATTGTCAAAAAACTGATGGCGTCAATGGAACAGGAAAAAATATCTTGAAAAATGCGGATTTAAAAGAATCAAATGTTCAAAATGGTACATGCAGCGCCATCTCTAGGTTGAGTTACGTGCTGCCATTTATGAACTCCTGATCCAATTTGGTATTTTTTCCAATTAGACATATTTTTGTTCGCTGTTTTCGTGGGGTGTCGTTTAGGTAAAAAAACATTTTTTTTTGTGTCAAACGACGCCTCACAAAAATGGTGAAAAAAAATGTCCAATTCGAAAAAAAATACCAAATTGGATCAGGAGTTCATAAATACCAGCAGGTAAAGAAATCCAGAGATGGCGCTGCATGTACCGTTTTGAAATCGATTTTTGGAAATTTTTTATTGATTGAGATATTTTCATGAAAATTAGTATTTATGGGTTTTAAGGGACGGCCATTAATTAATTAATGGCGCTATCAGTTTTTTTCTATATTGATGCATCTTGTAGATCTTTATCTGAAATGTTCTCCATTATGTCTTTATGGACGTTTTTTCTTTTGATCTTCAACTGAAATTGATGAATGTAAAACAAAAGACAAAATTTTTGAGTTTCTTTCATTTATTGAAATCGTCGTATATCTTTAAAATATCTGTAAAATGATTGCTTAAAATACATTTCTGTATCTGAAATCTGGCAGTGAGTAAATAAAAACAGTTCCATTTTACACCCAACCATTTATTTTTAATTAATAAATAAATTTAAGATTATTGTATACGAAATTACAAAGATTTTTTAACTTCTTCGTCGTCGATTGTTTCTTCCTGCACAGCATCAATTTTCGTTTGTTTGGCCGGATTTGCGTTCAATTTTTCTGTGCTCTCCTATAGCCGAAAACATTTTGTTGTGTCATTACACATTCAATTCAAGTTCGGAGAATTACTTACCCGAACCTTTTGTCGAGTTTTTAGCGACAGTGACAAACTCATCAAACGATATTTCTCCTGTACACGTTCGCGCATTTTTTGCGGCACCACCAACAGTGTTGTCATTGTATTACCAATAAATAGTATAAAAAATAGAAAAGACAATACTAGAACATGCCATGTGGCATCTTTGTGATAGCTCAGTAGATACAGTTGCCATGCATTGTACGCTTGAAATACATAGCCGGCAAACAGGAATGGTATCAAAAAACTTAGGCCACGCCACATCCACGAATGAAAACCTTCAATTGTTATGTCCATATTGTGACGTTCGCCTAACGCTTTCAGACGATATAGAACACCTTTTTGATATCGGAATTGTAAATATTGTACCATGCCTAGAGAAATGTTATGTTTGTGAATAATGTATTCCTTAGATTCAGGGGTATTTTCTTAATTAATCAAGGACACATACTTACTGATATATAAATTAAAATACATAAATTGTTTGCGAAATAGATACCATGGTTCACCTAATGGCCAGACAAGTAAAACGCCCGCACAAACGGTTGATATAAAATGATGGGCACGCCACCATCCTTTTATTCGTGATCCATTTACTTTTAATATTGATTCTCGTATTGTTAGCGTACAATAATACCAAACAAGAAGGAATATGAATGACAGTTCTAGTGTTCTATTTGGATGTAATAAGAATATGGAATATGTCAATTCAAAATGTTACTTACCTGCTGTGAAATGTTAAATTTATGATTGCCATAAGAAGACCAATGCCATTTAGGATTAATTTAAATTTTTCATAATCATCTTTGTATCGAACTTTGTCATTTCGATTAAGTATCGATACATTGACACTGCCTAAAATAATCTGCAACAAACATCAAAAAATAAGGCTCACTAAATGTAATTCTTCGGACAACTTTTTAACGAGTGGTTACCCCCTCGATTTAATATTTTCAAATTACAAAAAAAATTGTCATAGGCCCTTAATAGATAACAACATTATAACAAAGCATATAATACGGGAAAAAGGTTTCTTGAAGGTCGGACTCGACTTGGCTCGACCGCCCAAGTTGCTCTCAATTTGAGCCATTTCCGATAGATTAATAGTTCTGCTCAACAATTTTCTATTCGAGCCCGACCCATTCGGTTTCATCTGGTAATGTCGTACGAAATATTCTTATCACTCGGGCTCTATACTAGGTCCACTTCTTTTTTAGTATTTTATTAATGACTTGCCACAAGTGCGTTCAAATACATATACATACATATGGCTAATGGACAATTTACCTTCATTCAGTTGTTAGCGAGATAAATTGTCGATCATAGAATGAGCGGGAAATGTCTAAAGGGAAATTACGAGACTATCTTGAATATTCATTCGAAAACTGATGGTATTTGCAATTAGTTCGGAATCGATTTTAGTTTCCCCATTAGATATTAAAAAATTTAGAGGCATCCTATGAGACGGTCCAAATGCCACTAGGATTTTATGAAAAACAAATAAAGAAAATCTGTTACTTACCTCTAAATATAAGCCATTTTTTTGTGGTAACGTCTGTTCGATTTCATATAGCTGAGCTTTTCGTTTCATTACATTTTTCTCTAGTTCCGCAACTAATTCTCTGTCATTTGGGGTTGTTATATTGTTCTTTTTATATCTGTAAAGAATTTATTTGTCTAGTTCAGTAAATGAAGTCGTAAATACTGAAAAAAAGAGTGATCCAAAAATCGGTCTTAATAAAATAATTTTCGCATAACAATTTTATGGTCACTCTTGCCAAATTTATTCTCGTTAAACTTCTTGAAGATGCGATAATACCTTGGGTTCTCAAAATTTTGGAGATTATTAAGAATCTTTCAAAAATGTCTAAAATCAAAAACCAATAAGGACCTCAATTGACTTAAATTGGAGTTTGTATTTAGTGAACCATCATCCCATGAAATTAACTTCCTAAATAGGATTTACAGCGCAGATGTATCAGTGAGATTATCTCCTGGACAAATAAAAACAAAAGGCTGAAATTCTCCATAAAGAACGGTTGTTTATTACAGTGGTAGGTGAAACATCAAAAAACGGTCCATAAAGCTAGTGAGTCATGACTAAACAACAAACAAAAAACACCATTTCGGAATATTTCTTTCAAGTTTTAAGTTTAAGTAAATTTATATTACATAAGAAGGTGAATAACACAATCTTATCGGTCGCATTACTTTAAAAATTTGAACATAGCTGCAAAAATCAATATCAAATAAATGTAGGTATAGACGACTGTACAGATAAAAATGATTGATATAGAAATTTAATTTTTAATTTTAGTTATCTCATCACTTAACTAAGTAAGTAACTTAAATGTAATGATTTCTATTAATTTGTTGAATTTTTTTGATAAAATTCGATTTACCTAAAAAAAAAAATTGTAGAAAGTCGACACCAAAACGCTTACCGAAGAAAATACTAATAATTATGATGTCAATCTCAATAAAACCTTTGATACTTTGTTTTCGTAATAAATAACGCGTGATTTAAAACATAAAAGACAAATAGATGGCTTGTCTCACTTTCTTGTCTTTCGTGAACTTACATATTTATGGTATTTATTTATGTTTTCAACATAAATAACATCTCAAACTCAAGTCGTTATGTAATATTCGTTTGGTATTTAATTATTTAAAATTTGGTTTGTAAGGTAGAATGAGTTACCACCTGTCTCCACATCTTACGTACATATAAAAGTACCTACTATATAAGAAGTATACAAAGTGTGCATACAAATTACTTACTTTTTCAAATTCTGATTCATTTGCTTTAGCCTGTACTGCTGATGTTTGATATCTTTGGTACATCTTTGTTGATATTGATTAAGTCTTTCCAACAGTTCAAGATAATTGTTGTTAACAGTCTGCAAAGATTTAATTTGGAATAAAAAAGGTTTTTTTTTATTTTTTTTTTGTGTCTGGTGTGTATGGAAAGAATTTATTATCAGTTTTCTAAAATTTACCTCCAACTCCTTGAATTCATCGGATAACTCATCCCATTCCTTAGAGATGTGTTCTAGGGTATACATATTTGTTCACAAAAGGGACAAAAACTATATACGATTTTAATAAACTAAATTTTTAAATTAAATTCTTTGTCAAATCATATGTCCGACGATACGGTTCCATGGCAGCTGTTTAATGACATTTGTAATTTCCATACATATGTATATTATATATATATATCTATTTATTGAATGACGATGGCGTGATGCCACATCTACCTTTTCATTTCTTGTCAGACAGATTTTATTGCGAGCTTTTAGTTAGATTCTGTTATACTACAGAAAAATTTACGATAAATTTTCACCAATTCGCCGCATTTTAATTTGTGCAATTACATTTCTGGGCCATGTTCTGGCATAACACAATATGGAAACGTTTTCGGTAAAACTTCGGCTTTTTGACGAAATGCATAAATTTTCGCTTTTCTGTCAAATGTCAATTGAGATTTTAGATTTGAGAAAAGGAACTCTTAAGAAGAATATCGAGGCGTATATGGGAAATTTTATATAAAATTTTATCAAAAAGTATTAAAAAACTGTGTTTTTACATAATTAAAATCCGTCGGCACAGTTTAAATAAGTAATTTTGTGAGCATTATTGCGGTAAGTAAGTATATATAATATTTTTAAAAATTTTGCACACAAAATGGCCGATAATTCGTCGGCATTTTTCTGAATTTTTTTTCCATTTGTTTTTCATCAGGGTTTTATCTGTGAAAGGAATTGAATGGGAAAATTATCGAATAAAATGAGGTTCTCAGATTATTTGTCAATTCGGCATTTCTTTTATTTTGATAGTATGTTTTGTTTTTTTTTTCTTGTAAAAGAAAGCATGAAAATTAAAATGCAGAAAAAAGAAATATTTTGTAAGTGTCTCCTAACCATACAAAAACTGCTACTGGTATCGAAGGCACATTTAAGTAAAGCGATTGTTTGTACAGTTTTTACACGTATATCTGCCAACTCTACGGTCCCTTATGTCATCATTTGTCTGTTGGTGCTTCGACTCTTTTTAAGTAGTAGTTGGGACTTTTACATTATTGGTTAATCAGGAGAAAAACATTTATACCTTTTTTTGTGTAAGTGGGAATCGAACACTTAACAATCTGTAAACTTTTTAGTCGCCTCCGGCATTTAGATTTGTATCGTGAGTTCAAAATATTATGTAATCGAAATTTTTTTTTTTTCAAGGAAAATAATGGTAAGAGGAGGAAGATATAATTCACGAGGTGGCGGTCGTGGTGGCAGTTCATATTATCGAGGCAGTTCCAATCACGGCTATAGAAGCAATCCGAATCATTCCGGTTACGACAGTTACAACAGTAATCAGGGAAACAGTAGCCGATATGGAAATAACTATGGTAATCCATATGATTCAAGGCAAACATCAAGATATCAAGGATCATCTGATCGATATTCACAAAGTCGTCCAATCAATAAGAGGCCATACGTAAGAAAATTGGTTTTTCGGTTTTTTTTCTCTTTACTTTATAGAATTATAATATAGGAAACATCAAGAGATCGTTCGCCAGATAGAAAACGTTTAAGAAATGAGGTAAGGCATTGTTTTCTATTTTGATTTGTATAAATTTGATTTTCAAAAATATTAATCTTCAATGATAAATTTCCCAAAAATTAATTAGAGTACCCCCGAAAAGTGGTTGGTGTTAAAATATATGTAGCCAAATGATGTTTAATTTAGAAAAAAAAAATGTATATAAAAATAAAGCAGAAAATGTGTCGCAAATTTCTTTAAGCGAATTCGACACACATGCCACACATACACACATTTTAATCGATTTTGTGTCAGAAAAGACATACAGAGAGGGCAATCAAATTGTAACTGAATTGCAAAAGAAATGATTATATTTGATACTTGAATTTCCAAATATTAAATGGATATAGATTTTGGGTCATTAGAAACTCTATTTGTATTTAGGCGACCATTTGTTTTGCAAGATAATGGGTCTACGCTGTGTCTGCACCATAAAAAAAATAAAAATCAAATTTTATTGTTTTGATTGTGATTAGAAAAAAAATAAATCTCTAGAAATGTTTATAATCAACAAAACAAAAAAAACAAAAAAAAACCAAAAATAATCCTAACATAAATATTCCTGGAATTCTTCAATGTAGGGCTCAAGACGTAGCCTTGAGTATGGCAATACATCTGGCGATTATGGTAACAGCAGTCGCTATTCCGCGAATATGTACAGTCGCCATCATGATTCACGTAATCGTGTATCGCCTGCACCACGTTCATCATTTCGTTCGGCACCCCGTGAAAGTAGCAGCATGTCTCAACGTCCAAGAGAACGTATGGGACCACCGCGTAGTGTTGCACCACGACGATTAAGAGGTTCAACATACCGTGGCCGACTGAGCAGTAGTAGTATCCGTGGTATACGACGGGCTCGTGTCGGTGTCATTCGATACAGTGATGGTCGAGGATTTCGTAGAAGAATTGTGCCATTAAGATCACGAGATACAGATGTTCGAAAAGCGAAAATTGCTCGATTGAGGAGGTATTGTATAAATATTTTAAAAATATATTTTAGAACCAAAATCAAACAAAAACGATTAAAAATTGAGAAAGAGTACCATAGGAAAAAAAAAATCACAAACTATATGTATCTATATAGAAGCTTAATATGGGGCTCTATGATTTTTATACACAAAAAAAAAAAAAAAAAATTAAAGAAGACTAATTTTTTTTAAATGAAGAACAAACATCTACGACAAACGTCGTATAATAAGCATCTCAACAATTTTGAATTCTAATTTTTTATTTGTCGTTTATCGTCAAAACAATTTTTTTGACTTTTTATTGAACAAAAAAAACCAAAAAAACAAAAAAATATGAAAATCATTTCTTTTACAAATAGCTCCATTAAAAAACGTAGTAGCGTCTCGGAGAAAAAAGGCAATGAATCAGACGAATCAACATCGGCAAAAGTTGATGAAAATGGTGAAAAAGTGGATGGCGATGCTGATGATGGTACAACCGTAGCCGCTACAAAAAAATCAACAACAAAAAGTACGAAAACAAAATCAAGAGATGATGGTCATGAAAGTGGCGAGGATGATGACGTTGCCAAAAAAGATGGTTCAGATCAAGAAAATGATGATGAATTACCAACACGAAACTATCAAAAATCATTTATAAAATTAATATGCGTACATTGTCGCATTAAATGTATAACATTTAAGGTAATTTAATGATTTACAAACAAAACCCACTTTCCCCAAAAAAAAAAAAAAAAAAATTGCCAAACAAATTTACAATCAAAATATATTTGTTTAACCCTACCTCCCCCATCATCATTCAGGCGTACACAAATCATTTGTACAATCGTACACATAAATCGGCATTGCGACGTCTTGCATTACGACAAAAAGCCCAATTGATGCAGATGCGTGCCGATCAAAGGAATGCCCAACGGGAAATTGAGGATGCCACCAAAGATGCCGATGGTTTGGAATCACAATTTTGCTTATTGTGTCGACTCAATTATCGTTCGGAAAAGGCCGAACATCAAGCATCCGAATCACATCGTAAAATGAAAAAATTCCTCATGCCATACTGTTCGGTGTGTCGGATTGGTTTTAAAAGTCCCATGGTGTACGAAACGCATCGATGTTCCTTGGAACATATTAAGGTAATTGTTTACTTCTTCTTTTTTTTAACAACAAATAAAATCTCTGGGGGGTGCCCTTATATTTTAGTAATTTAGGGTCGTTTGAGCCAACATTTTGAGATTAACCCAAATATGATTACAGCAATGATACCCATCATCTCAGAGAGATCTTCTTGAGAAAGTAAAGAATCACCTTGAAATCAGTATACTGTAGGGTTCATCTGTCTAGAATAGAAGGGTAGAAAAAGGTTAGGCCAAGAAGGATTAGGGTAAATGAAGAAAAATGGTGGACAAGATCTAGGCTATAAGAAGTACAGAGTCTGATAAATGTAATACTAGTAGAACAAACCGGAAAAATGGATTTGATTTTGGATTATGTGTTCCAACAAGTGATCGTTCTTTAGATATTGGCCATTTGAAGGGCTATTTCTTTGGACAGGAAAATTTGGAAGACTTAAAAGTTACTGTGGGCTCTAGAGCGATAATCTGTAGAATTTCAAATTCCCAAGATTTAAGAATTGATTATAAGTCCGGACACCGTAATTTTTCCTTTCTTATCGTACGCGAGGGAATTAAAAGTCAATCAATGAGGTCCCAAAAGAAAAAAAAAACTGAACGTTACGAGCGAAGCTAACAAAAACCAATTTGTTTTAGCGCAAAGCCCAAAAAGAGGCACGAGACTACAGTGACGATGAACGTGAAGTTGATCTCGAGCAATTCATGACGGTCGATTCAATTGGTGATGTGGACGGACAAAATGGCGAAGATGAGGAGGGTATCGTGGAGAAAAAGGACGGTGCCGACGATACATCGGCAAAACAAGAAATAGTTGTGGGCAATGAACATTTGAAAAAGGTCGAAGTGTATTATTGTGATCTGTGCTATTTCTATTTGCCACACAAACGTGATCAGGAGGCGGCGCTTAAAGTGCACTGTGCGACCAAAAGTCATTTGCGTGCCTATTTGCGGTATAAGGAAAATCAAAATTTACGGCTTGCCGCGGAGAAAATTCATCGACGACATCAGGAGAAACGAGACGCAAAAAAGGAGAAAGAAGGTTGGAACCCCCTTATTCTTTTTTCCTTTTCGAAATTTTTAATAATTTAATTTTGAAAAATTAGAAAAATCACAGAGTGACACTAAAAAAGACGATAGCGAACCAATCAAAATCAAACAAGAAGACGACGAAGAAGCTATCGATGAGAAAATATGGGCCGATGTTGATAAAGATTTGGGTGAACTGTTGCAAGAGGTTGGCACCGAAGAGAATGCCAACGATGACGAAGACGAAGATTCGACAGCCACCACCGAGCGGTAATCACCTTTTTATTGTCAAAATTATAAATTTATTAGCAATTCTTTAGTTATGACAGATTTAAAAATACGGAAAAAACCCGGTCAAAGGAGGAAGAGATGAAGAAAAAAACTACCGAAAAAGTTAGTGGTACGGCTAAAGTTAATGATGAAGAAGAGGAAGTCAACGAAAGTTTAATGGAAACATCAACGGAAACTGTTGAACCGGAAAGTACGACAACTAAGTAGAATTGTTGGTAAATGATTTTCAATTTTAAAAATAAATAAACCTCTCGTATACCACCCACACACTGCATCATCATGATGACTTTTATATAGACGAAAAAAGAAAATGAAAAGATATTAAACTTAAACTTATTTGCGTAATTATGATGAAATACTAAGACATATTGTTCTATTATTCCACAAATTATAAACAAAATAAAACTATTGTAGCCTACTAAATCTTTAATCATTCTAAATGGAACCGAAGTCGCTTACAGACTTGGATAATGTAAATGAAAATGAACAGAGAAGAGGCTCCTTTACAATTATAATTGAAAACTGAAATTATGTATCTAGAAATGAGCACAGAGACAGCTTGTCATCGGTAGTGATAACAAATTCTAGAGTTAAGTACTTTGCTTGGGTTTGTTCGAAAATATGATTATAGTGAGAAAAATTCCAACGTCATATCATCAGCATAAAATGGTACATTTATGTAGCCCTTGAGTTCTCTCTTGAACGAACCAATGCAAAGGTAAAATGGAGTAACTAAGAGCCTCCCCTAATTTGTGATAAGTTAAAATGATGTGACATTGACGGCCAAAAACTACTGTGAATCCTCTGTAAAAAGGAAACAACTATTTAGTAATATTGCCGGAACTCGAATTTATCCAAAGACATTTAGATCAGTATTAATATGAAAAAATATTTAAGATGGTCCATCAGCAATATAAGGCTGTCCATCGTCAGTATACATAAATGACACAGATAAAAGGCCATTGATTTGCCCTTCCACTATGTAACTGAATGGCTGTGAAAGGAATATATTGCGAGACATCAGGTACTCGAATAGCAATAAATAATACCTCTTACAACGAAATACCATAGTATTTCAGGCGGAGGTAACGGCCGTCTGTACCTGCTTCCAAATAGCCAAGCAAAGTCAATTGCAATCAATTCTTTCGTTTGATTGACAGAAGATTCAGAATTTTCTCATCACAATATTGAGCAAAACAAAAGAAGCTGACATTGCTCTGAATCAAAATGACAACTTTTAGGTTGCTGCAAAACTGTGTAGAATTACCGGAAAATTCACTAAGCAGCCAGACCGAGTTTATTTTGACAAATGAAATTCAACAACAAAATTTGTATCGTTTGGTTGTAATCTGAATAGTTCAAAGAGAGAGAGAGAGAGAACGGATACTACTCGAGATTGGACAAAGATTTATATAGTTGTAGAAAAGATCACTAGAATGTGAATGTCTGGCCAACGTCCATTGTTCTCTGGGTTGTAATGTGTGAATTATGAATAAATTTGGGAATTGCCAGAGAAAATAAGATGCCAATACAAAATTTTAGATGTTTTTCAATGGACCTCCAAAAATAGGTCTGTGCGACAAAACCTACTCGTTCCCGAAGTTCTTTCGATTATCGATAATCGTTTAAATTAGTGCGAGAGCTATCCGACAAAATGTTTATCAAATTTGCGGTCATAAGCTCCTTAACTATTAAGAATAAAATATTTTATAAAATTTAGTCATCGGTTTTTTTTTTTGTGAAATAAACTAAGAATTAGAATAAACTTTCATTTTTGGTAGATGTGTTAGAATAAAAGTTGCGTAGCTCCCGAGTTATTTGACTTGCAGCGTGGAAAAATGATTATTTTTCTACTAGCACCAGTTGACTGGTCAGAGGGCATACTCTTGAAAACGATACGAGCGTATTTGTGTCGTTTATTGTTTTTTTCTACTCTTTTCTACTTTACTCTTCTAATTGCATTGTAGACGACGTCAATATGCCTGCTAAACTGCACCCTGCGGTCGAAGGCGCCTCTTTAAGCTTAAAAAAATGGCGACTTTGACATTTGGTGAATTGTTGTAGTGGAAGTGCTTAAAGAAATAATATTTAATTTACGATTATCGTTTTCAAGAGTTAGCCCTCTGTTGATTTGTAATTGTGACAGCCTGGTAAAGTTTATATCCATGTGTAAACACTACGCCATTGTACTGAAGCTTAAATCTCTAGCTAGAATTTTCTATAAGAAAACATGGAGAAAAAAAACCGAAAACAAAGATGGCTTCCATGGTTTTTCAGACAATCAGACTTGAACTTTGCACCTTTTTTTCTCAAATCCAGTTACATACAAATTAAAATATAAAAAACTCAATCAACAATATTGTAAAAATTCGTTGTAACAAAAAAAAAATATTAACAAACAATAACCAATGCAATAATGGCGCTCTCCTAATGTGCACTCCATTTTCTATTTGAATATTCAACGCGCATTTATTCCGATAAAAATGTCAAAAATAACAAAATTCCAATTTGTCCACAATTCCTGTTTTACAGGAATCCATTTCGAAATCGTATATTGTCTCGTTCTTCTCTTTCCTGTGCCTTTTCCTGTTCCAATTTTTCCAATCGAACTTTATATTCGTCATTTTGTTTTTGCGATAGTTCCAGCTGTTTTCTTAATTCATCGGTTTGCTTCTTTAACTCCAATAGTTGCCGTTCAATTTCCGACAATACCATCGGTTGATGTTGCTGCGGTTTTGTTGTTGTTGTTTTCGTTGTTGATGGTGATTGTGGTGGCAGTGGTAGTGGTGGTGCTGGTGATTGAGGTGATTGCGGTTGTATTGTATCCCGTTGAACATCTTTTTGATGGACGATTATCGGTTCTGGTCGTGATGTTATTGTTGTTGCATTGATTTTATTTAGAATTATTGGCGGTGATGCATTTGGATTGTTAAATGATAACCTTGATATAACTTCCATTTTAGTATCGGATTTATTATGATGGATAATTGGTTGAGGTTTATGTGTTATCATCGTTTGTTGTCCACCAATTTGTATTGTTTTAACTGTAGGCGCATTGATGATTTCGATAGGTTTGGGTGACTGAAATTGATTAAAAATGTCACAATTTAGTCTTTCTTTAGCAGTTGTTGGAGATTAAGCACACCAATTATGATTGTATATACCGAAAAGACACAATTCATCTCGAGAACAATTTATTGGATAGATTGGCCGGATATAAATTTTGTCTGTAAAATGAAGAGTACCTGAAATAATGTCTTCCCTAGATCCAATTGCTCTTCAAGTAAAAATGGGAGAACCGAAAATTGTTTCGGATTTTCAGTGTAATCACTGCAGAAGTAAGAATGTTGATTATCCTTTGAAAACTGATTCTATTAAAATCAAAATGAAACTTTCGCAATGCCCCCGATAGATCAAAGAATCATGAAATGTGTGGTGTTTTTGTTGGTACAAAGTTCGACACCGTAAATAGACCTGATGGTGTAGGCTCACAGTTCACAAAGAACTAGAAAAATTTCTCATCTGTGACGGGTGACAATAGGTACTCTGGGAAGGGTAAAGCCTAATTGTTAGATATTGGGTCTAGCTCTTAGAAATCGTTTAATGGACACTTACCTTTAATGTTTCCGATGGTATTGACTCAATTTTAATTTTATTTAGAATCGGTTTTTTAGCTTTTGCTATAATTAAATTTGAGTTGGACACTTTGGATATTGTTTGATACCTGAAACAAAAAAAAACAACAACAAATTATTCCAAATAGATTTTTAAGTTTTTTAACTAAACTATAAATTTAGAAATGGTAATGTCAAAGTGACAACAAATGCGTCTCATCTTGCTCATCTCAGGGATAAATCTCCTATAAAACTGGCTAAACTGCCATAAATAAATTCACATGCAAATTCGTCTTCATTTAATAGCTCGAACAACCGAGGAACTAACTCAACAAAAAAGTCTACAGTACGTGGGGGTTTTACGAGAAGATTTTATTTAATTTGCAATTTTAATTACCCCAATTTCAAAGAATTAATAGGAAATGAAATTTTTTTTTAATAAAATCAGGATGGTTTCAAAATATTTCAGCCCACCCTGTAGTTTTGAATATTAATTTAATTTTTTTTTTTTTTATATTTAAGCTACCCAACTTTGTGGTTCGTTCACCTTTAAAATGTCCTCAACAATTCTTCGTGTATTGAATCAAAATCGACACAATTCTTGATCTAAATTTGGTCTTTCCAAAGAGTTCCTTCATAAAAATGGATTCTAAGCATTGCTTTTCCGTTCTGCTGTAATATTTCTAGCTATAATTTCTGTAATTACCTGATTGCTCCATTAAAAACACTGTTTGACGTTATTTTCTTCAACGTATTTGGATTCCCATTGCACAATTGTCTAAATTCTTCGGCCGATAGTATTTTAATAAGCTGCCCCCAAAAAAATGGAGAAAAATTAATTTTAAAATTTATCTACACAAAACTGTGATCCCCGAACCTTATTAGCCGGTTTTGTGGGATTTGGCTTAACCGATGGCAGTATTACCATTTCATCGGGTCTCGGTTCTTTTTTGATATATTTGACCTGTTTGATGATTTGTTCATTTAATTCGGGTGGTGTTCGGATTTTTTTAAATTTCAAATCATTTAAAATCAATTTGCCAGCATCGGACAATACCAATTTTCGTCCATTTTGTAGGGCCGAATTAAATAGGGTATTTTCGGTATCCTCCAACATTGAGATTCCGTGGTCTTTTAGTATTTGTATGGCGGGTGCATCTGAGGTTTGGTATTGGAAACATTTTTTAGTTTTTTTTTTTTTTTATTAGTCAAAATTGTACCTTCATTGTTTTGTTGTTTGGGAACGGCATCGTTAACTGGCTGTGTTTTACTACTACTCTCTGTAAGACAGAAATGGAAAAATTATATTTTGATTAAAATTGAAGGAAAAATCACTTACGCATATGATTTTCTTTAACTGATGAAAAACTCGATGTACTTGGTGAATAATTATGAGACGAATCCATTGTAATGTCGTCAATAGTCTCAGTGTCCATTGTGTCATATAACTGAGAATAAAAAAAAAATTATATTTGAAAAAACTGCCAAAAACGAATCCAAAATGTCCATACCCGTTGCGTATTGTTTAGTTCGTACACCAAACAATCGGTTGCGTGTTGCTGTTCGGTATCATTAATTTTCATTTTTGAAGAGAGCAATTCCTGAAACACTTCCGTTTGTCCCAGTTCCACCGCTATACTGAGTGGCGTTTTGAAAAATTTGGATACTGCACTGGGATCGGCCCCATATCGTAACAATGTTTTGACAATTGTTTTATGCTTATTTTCGACCGCCCAATGAAGTGGAGTCATTTTCAACTAACGAATCAACGAATTAAACCATTTGTTGAATAGAAAGTATGTTTATGTCTTACCATATCTCTAGGATCCACTTCACATTTACTGGACAAAAGTAGCTCCACAATATTCTCATGACCTTCATAGACAGCAAAATGTAATGGTGTTCTGTCCACTTTAGTTCGGGCATCTTTACATATGCCCGCTCTTAGTAGTATCTCGCATGTTTCAAAGTGATTATTGGATGCGGCTAAATGTAATGGTGATGTTCCCAACTAAGAGATTAGAGATTTAAAAACAAAATGCATTAAAAACCGAACCAAATATTG
The DNA here is from genome assembly GCA_026745375.1 of Platyura marginata. Lineage (NCBI taxonomy): Eukaryota > Metazoa > Arthropoda > Insecta > Diptera > Keroplatidae > Platyura > Platyura marginata. The sequence goes on from JANSTT010018269.1 coordinate 147,310, forward strand.
TATGTACCCAATCTGTTGTAAATGGTGCTCCTCTGCTCATAAGTTCATGGACTTTTATTGTTTCACCTTCTTTGGCACAGTGCAGTAACATTTTTCCTAAATCCATTACGGATACAGATTGTTTCGTTGATAGAGTACCGCCCATCTCAACCTATATATGAAAATTGTAAAAATTATCGAGATGTTGTGGTGAGGAAGCAGACACAAATATTCTTTATAATTTAGGTGTGAAATATTCTATAAAAACGCTTAAATAAAGTAGTTAATAAAATATTTACCAAATATAATCTACTTACCGGTATTAGGGTACTTCCATCTAATCCAACATTCTCATTCCAGACAACTTCCGCTTTTAGACAAGACATAATTTCAATCACTTATCTAGCTCATTAGATATTAAATACTGGAAAAATAAATAAAAACATAATTTAACTAAACAACAATATAAATAGTTAAAATAATTTCAAATTAATTTAATTTAAAAATTAAAATTGCTGAATATCAATTTTTCTATTGACAGCTAGAGTATTATCGACTAGTATGACATTTCAATAATTAAATACACATTTTAAGCTCTAATTAATAGTATTTAATCCATAATTCACATTAAATAGCTAAATAACCGTTGAAATTATAACAATTATTGTGGAATTTAACTTAGAACAGGATAAGGATGAGCATCTAATAACAATTTTTTGGCCAGATCCGTCAATTTGGTTCCTTTTCCGTTCATCAAAGCGGAAGTTAAATTATATTCGAAAAACCTAAAAATACTGGTATCCTGTACCAAATAACTTACGGCAAATCTTTCTACACGGTTCAAGTGACAAAATACAATAGTTAATAAATGATTGCATGCAAATATAGCGTCAATATTGTCGTACAATTAGCAAACGAGTAAAATGGCGTATTTGAAGACAAAAATGTTGACAGCGACACCGACATAAGAACGTCCATTGTAAAAAATATAAAAATAGACGATCGATAATGCAGATTATGGTTTGAACATATGATAGATTTAAATAACAAAGAAAGGTGTATTTCTATTAGTAGTTAAATAATAATATACAAAAATTACGTTTTAAATTAAATAAAAAATTTATTTATATTTCAAGCATTAAATACAATATATCGTCAAGTTCACCGATAATTACAAAGGTATGCCAACAAGGCATTCAGCATAAAAATACTACTTTATGGACTCTTCTTTATCGATAACAGTTTGGCGCAATTTTGTAAAAACAAGAAAAAAAAATTGTCCATTGCCACTAAAAAAATGTTCTAATAATGTTCTCCTCATCACAGGTGTAGTGTACAAAATGGCGAACAATGAAGGTTTGTTTTAAAACGTGATTGAAAAAAAAAATTATTTATTCTTATTGTTATAAGTTTATAAAAATTAAATAATTTGAACAAAATGGGTCTGTAAGAACTCTGTGATTAAATTGAAATCAAAGAAACTTGTGTAGTGTAGTGTAATAATTTGCGGTGAGTAAAAGAAAATTATTAATGATCAATTTAAAAAAAAAAAAATAATAACGAATATATTTCTCCGAAATGGAACCAAAATCTGCGCGCTAAAGGTACCTTGTAAAATTATGTCGTTTCTTGGACAAGTTTTTAAGTTTTTATTGTTTTAAATGGAATATCTGACATTAGCCACTAAAAAATACAACAACAAAGCAACATGCTAGCATGAGTCTGAGCAGACCATTTAATGTTAATGGAGATATATTAATTATTGTAGATATTTCCTAGTCACTCTACGACAGAAGGTAATGAAGAAGTTAATCAACAGTCTCTCTAAATAATTGATTCTGTATGAACTCTTTCTTTTAGCGTATAAACCAGATATCTAATCTATGGCGAAGGCCAATTGTTTCTCTTACTGAAAGTCAGACGAACGATAACATGGGGTCATTGACAACGTCACAGAATAAAATACCGATGTAACTAGAGCATTCATAAATTCATCTTTAAATAATTTCCACCATCGGCTCTGGACGTCCAAATACGTGCTGTTGAAGATGGTCAAATCCTATATTGCGCTTGACTGTCGGAACATGTTTTCCGAGTGGCATTTATGTATCCATTAGAAAATTATTGTTCAAAATCCAGACCCTTGAGAGAGATTACCGTAGGGATTCTATTTTTTAGACAATACCAACAAAAAAAAAAAGAAAGAAAAACCAGAAATCATTATGATCTTTCGCAATGTGATAAAGGATCAACATACAAAATGACAAAACAAAGATTATTTAACGGTTTCACCTTTTTAGGCTATTTATTTGAAAAAAGTTTGGTTTCACTTACATTACTGTTGCCTTACGTAATCTATTTGCATAAATAATATGCAGTTTGTCCTTAAATAGTCGGAAAATTTGACACAATATCAGAGTATATATATATATAGTTCAATATATATTTATATAAAGATAATTTAAACAAAAAAGAAAAAAAAAATTAGAAAATAAATATTTAAAAATATTATAGAATTGTACTCTCGTCCCCTCATGATTCTGATACAATTCCGTCATTCAGCTTTGATTTGCTATTCACACGCAAACCAAACGCCAAACTATTCTGTGATGCCGTATCCGAATAGCCTACCATGGACGATATTAATTGTGGATGATGCGTCGGACTATGGGACGGTGTTGAATTAGTACTTTTTGCTTTTCTCACCCAATAGCCAAAACGACGACGTCCTAATGAATTTGTTTGACTATTTGACTCGTGACTTACTGCTGCTGATGATGATGATGCCGCTGCCGTTGTTGTTATTGATGGCTCTTTATTTAGTTTTTGCATTTTCTTCGGTAATGTTTCACTTTTCTTTAAATACTTATAGGTTTTGGTAGCCGTAGTGTTACTACTACTACTACCACCACCACCACCACCACTACCACCACCACCACCACCAGATCCATTAATACTGTCAATATCTGGCAACAAACGATCTTGTAAACGTGATAAAAGCTCCTTTGTTGCTGTCTCTTTGGTGGTGTCCGCAAAATAATTACAATCACTGTTGTAATCACGATCCGATAAATCATCATCATCGATACCCTCCAATTCGGATATGAACAAACTTTGTCCACAAAATTGTCGTTCAACCGATAGCGTATTCAGAAAACGTAACTTACTGGAACTGCTACGAAAGCAAAAATCAAACCATTTATTTCGTGTGTCACTATATAAACGTAGCGTATTCTTTAGGGTTACGCCAAATAATTTGCCATCGGCCAAATTTAGTACACGACAATTGTCCAAAAATATTCGTCCTTTGTATATGTAATTTGTTCGTTTGAGTATATCCTTTTTGCAGTAGATTAATTGATGATCGAATAAAAATAGAGTATATGTGTTGTTCCATAAATTCGGTGTCATACGAATTGCGTCAGTCTGTAGAAAGAGTCGTGTGCTGTGAACGCCCAGTGGTGGCCCTTGAAAGTTTTCGAATCGAGCTTGAATACGGGACAGATATTCGCTGTGTCGTTTACCTGAAAAATCGAAATGGACGTTTTTTTTTTACTAAAAAAACAAACAAAAGTTTTTAACAAACCTTCATTAACTGTTTCAGTTACACGTTTCATAGCAGCCAGTGCCATTTCAAAAGTTTCTTTACAATCTATCGTTTCGCCATCTGACTTTGATAGACCACATTGTTGTACAATTTCCTGTCTCGTATCACTGTGCTTGACCAGTTCACTTAAATGTAATGGATATCGACAGATTCGTTGAATTGGCACCAGTAAATGAGCGGATAATGGTAGCTCTGGTAAATTTTCATTAATACGACATCTATTAACAACAACAACAACAATACAATTACAATTAAAAAAAATCAATTAAAGGTAAATGGAGAAAAAAATACTTTTCTAAAATCGTGGAAGACTCTACATTCCCTGTATAACTTTCTAATTCCATTAAAGCTCTTGAGTATGAGTTGCAATATGTTGAGTATATCATAAATGCTGATTGCTAAAATATAAAATTAATTTAATTGTTAGGCCATGCTCTTTTGGTAAATGGTTGGTGGTCATAATTACATATTCCAAAAATGTTTCAGCAATTTTTGTTTGTTCAATGCCCGATTGTAGTGCATTTAAGAATGTCTGTTGGAAATTCCATATTTTTTCAATATTTGAAAATATCAAAGCCAAACTTTCGGGGTTAAAAATGTCCGGCCGTTGTCTTAATTCTGTTAAAAATCTAAAAATGTAAAAAAAAAATAATTTGTGAACAATTAGACTAAAAAAAAAAATTAAGTGGGAACGATATTCCCGATAGGATAGGATAGTCCATTTGGATGGAAGTTCCATATTTAGGTCAATTTTCTTTGCTCAATATTTCTTCGTTCTCTTGAAGAGTACTTTCTAAACGTTCAGTTAGTGACGTTGATTTTTGTGGGGTCTTTACGTAGCTTCGAATGAATGCATAGCCAGCCACATCATTGTGCGATTTACGCTATCGATTGCTTGGGAAACTTTATTGAATGTTCTACGATCAGTCATCATCATTAATCTCTGTTTTTTTTTTTATAGGAAACTATTCAGACATCCCTGGAGCATGTTACATCAAGATCAATGGAACAAATTAAACGAAGAAGTAAAACAAAACCCTTTGTTGCTGGTTACTTACTTACCGGGTAAGTAAATTAATTTTTAGTGGATTGAATTAAGTAATTATGGACGTAGATAGAGGAGTAATGACAAGGAAACTTAAATATACTAAAAACTTACCCCTCACACAGTGATGATAACAGCTTAACGTAGTTAATTTCAGTGTCCAACAATTCCTTAATAATATTATTTCGTATTGTTTCACTATTTGAAAATTCTGTTGAAACAGGACGTTGTTTGACCAGCTTTTTTTGTTTGTATGCCGAGAATGAGCCAGATTTTTTGGTTAAATTAACGATTGTAGTTTTGTCTGCGTCGCGTTCCTCTTGATATGGTGATGATTTGTTAACTTTTGGGAATGGAGGGATTATCTAAAAAAAAAAAAAACAATAAAAATTAACCAATTAAAACCTAATCAGAAATCTGAATAATTACTCGGACAAAATCTTTGGGAAACCATCCTTCTTGTAGTTCACTATTTGAATTCGATAAAATTGCATCATGCTTGATTTGCCCCCACCACCAAGGACCCGGATCACGTTTAATTATTTCAACTAAGCCACCTTTGTGTAGTGCCAGTTCTTGTGATCCGACCGGTTTAAATGAATACAGAACTTCAGCAAAAATCGGAGTATATTCAGCACGATCTTCAACATACATTTTGTCTACATCGCTTTCGCAATAGTCCACATCTAAATTAGAGTAAAAACTATAGAGAACCAGTTAGGCGGAATTTTTTATTACAAATAAATTTACTCTGTATGATCCGATCCAAACCTGATGGCTGGCTAAACGATCTCTTCGACAATGGAACGGTAGCTCTCGGTTTACTTAATTGTATTGTTATATTTGAAGTTGTAGATGATGCTTCCTTTGCCGAATTAGCACGTCTAACTGGTAAATTTAGCAATGGCGAAGACTCAACACTATTTACACCGATAATACTGTCTCTATTTTCTAATTCTACTTGAATACCAGAATCACCACTATTACATTTATCCTGTCTGTACTGTTTATTTTTCCGTTCCTTACTGGAACGCCAAACTAATGGACCAATTCGATATGTTGCCGAATCCGGTGAATCCATACTGGTCGATGTAGCCGATGATGATTTCCCCTTCAAATGGGATAGAGTATTTTTGAGTTTTTGCAATACACTGCCCGACACATTCTGTTTGTTGTCAACGGTTGGGGCAGTTGGTCGAACATTTACTGGTTGTTCTTCGTCGACGGGTCTTAAAACCTCTATTGGGTTTTCTGTTAATGATGGGCTGGACACAGCTCTCATTTGGTTTGTCTAGAAGTAAAATTTTATTTATAAAAATTATCTTAGGAAGGTGTGATTGGCCATACTTTTGTAAAAAAAATAGAAAAAATCTTAAAAATACAGTTGTATACATTTAACATCTGTCAGTCTGTCATAAAACCAGTAAAAATTGATGACGTCACATGAATGTCGTAATTTTTTGGAACTATGTTCAATACAATGAAAATGAATCTCAATGGTAATGTAGTGTCAACGATATATTTCGCGGTAATTTTAAAATAATCATGCTTTGTACCTTTTTGATAAAATTAGTCAATTCATAGCTAATACTAAACACTAATTCCCTCTATAGTCTATACTATATGAAACACATTTTATTTTTATCACTCACAAGGCTGATGTAGATATGTATTGACTTGTGTTCATAAATCTATCCTGTTTAGGGACTAATAAAATTCCCAACATGTTCAAAGAACTTCTTATGGATTAATTTCTCAAAAACTTTCGCAAAACTACTAATGATACTAATTGGTCGGTTGATATAGAAACATTCAATTGAAAAGACTACTTCTTTTACTACATACATAAGTAATTATGTATAATGATTTAGGATTTAGGATTTGGACAAAGGTAATGACTTGAAATAATGATGATTTTTGAAGAGAAATATTTCTAAATTATACAGAGCTGAAATTTGGAACACATCAGCTTAGACTCGCGAAAGCTGTTAATCTATAAAAATGTAATTAATATTTATATCAGTCAAATAAAGTAAATCATGAAATTTTATATAGGAGCTTAGTTCTGGTATCAAAGATGGAGAAAATCCTCCCAATTTTTTTCTTTTTATTATTAATGTTTCACCCAAAGGAAGAGCGAGAGAATTGAAAATTTTTATGGGGAAGTTTAGTAAAATGTTAGTTTAGGAAAATAGAGTCATTCTCCTTCCAACAATCGAAGTTTTTTTTTCTGTTTATGTCAAATCTATAGTTCTAGTAAGATGTTTCATTGAATATTTTGAAAATTGAAAACTCCATTTTATCGTGTTGGATATTTTCCATTAAAAAACTGAAAACAAAACTTTCGCTCACTTACATATATACACGATAACTTAATAATGCATTTAGCTAGTGACTCGAAATTTGGACAGTAGGTAATGGAGTTTTTTTTTGTGTCCATATGCCACGCTTTATATTGTAAATGAGAAAAATCCCTCAACCCTTTCGACCCCCTCCCCATTGAGCATACACATTTTTTGTAAAACCGTATTATTTTTTTTTTATCAAGCATCAATATTAGATATTACATTTAAAATTCAAATCAATATCAATTATTTCAACACAAACCCCGTATGAATAAAAATGTTCCTTGAAAGGAATTGTATGTAAGTATACCTAATTCAAAATTTGATGAACTTTACGCTTTACGAATAACTATATCTGTCATACTCGTATGTATGTATATATATAATTTCATATTCTATATACGATTTTTTGAATTTCTTATATTTTTTTTATATAAGATGATGATTACACAAAATTTGCAATATTGCATAATATCATAATCATTCGAAACTTCAATCACAATATACCACGTGCGTGCATATAATAATTTTGAAAAGAGATTGGGGTGTTTATATACATTATGTGCCTACTTATATATCGCACTTCCAGTTCAATAAGGGGCTATCTTAAAAAAAAACTATTTTGAGATAATCGACTTTAAACATTTGACTCAAATATTTTCCATTTGTTTTTTGTTTATAAATACTACATTTCCACGATGTTTTTTTTGTTAAACAATTTCTGAGCATGAGGTTAATATATGTAGGTACGAAATATGTTTCGTTATAACATTGAAATTTGGAAATAACTTAAAATGTGACCATAATTGAAAAATTACAAAAAATATCATAAAATCAAAATTTTTTAAGCTACAAATGGAATAAACACCTTATTTTAAGGCTAATTTGATTATCTTTAACTTGGCATTCTTAACTAAAAAAATCACTTTTTTGAGATAGTCCATTATTGAACTGGGGGTGCCGATATATGATAAAGCTCGAATTGACTTTTATAATTACACATCATACAATCAAAAATAAATTATTTAACGGGTTTTGTTTCTCTCTCTCTCTCTGATTTTAAATTACATAACATTAACGTTAAATGATCTATAAATCTCTAAATCAACAAAATGAAATGAATCTCATAAAGCTTCATTCCCACCAGCAATGTACACACAATAATTCAGATTAATTGTTTACCATTGAATTTACGACATATTTACCACGCATTTTGTAAATCATTACAATTTCTGTTTCCAATTTTGATTATATATTGCGAATTTTATTGATTTCACTATATTTATAATTTAGATTATGTGTAACATAAATACATAGTTATATTGTAATTGTATGTATAATAAATGTACAAGATGTACACTCAAAAAAGTTTATCTAATTCTCGTTTTGCTTCGCTTCAAGTTTGTCTTACAAATAACTTTTTAAATAGAAACTTTTCCAACAAACTTTACCAAACAACAACACCATGTTCTCTACTTTTGTGTGTAATTTCGAAAAGTTTCCAAATTAAAACTAAGTGAAAATGAAAAATTATTTAAATAAAACATTTGTTTCTCTGCCATTATCTTATCAATTATCTAATAACTACATACCAATTCTACGTTATTCATTGATTAGATACCGTAAGTTTTTTGGCAAGTAAATGTAATTGACGATACTAAATATGTATGTGTGCATAATGTCTTATACATACATACTTATAAACAAATATCTATACCATTTTTACCTATATTTTATTATTGGAAATTGTTTCGTCCATAAGTTTTGATTGGGAAAGTTTAAAAATATGTTGAACTGTCAAAAGTTAAATCCATTTTTAGTCGAAAGTTTATAGAAAAGCTGCAATCGAAAATTAGGCGACATCATAAAAAAAAAAAAAAATCTGTGGTTTGGTTGGGAAGTTTTTTTTTTATTCATTTCATTGATCATAATATATTTCAGAGATAATCCAAATAAAGTTAGAAATTGTATGAATTAAATTTTAAATAGAGCTTATCATGTTTTGATTATAATGTCAATTTAATTTATTAATAGAAATACTTTTTTGCCAAATGCTTGAAAATAGACTTTTCAACAATCAAGTTATCACCGCGCGCACAAATGATTAGAAGTCGTTGGAATGCATTATCAATGTAATTAATAGTGGTGTGATTTAAGTACGAAAAGTCAAAATTATCTTATAATTATTGTTATAAATAGGTAAGTATGTGTTTGACATGTGTGAAAATCATTAAACAGCATCGGTGTGAACTTGTACAAGCTAGAAAATATTAATTATTTGCCGAAGTAAGATAAGTTTGTCGCATAATTCAATTATTACGTAACTGATCAAACAAATATATATTCAAACAATAGAGAATATGTGTGGAATATAGTTGACATACACATTACAAATTCAATAGTAGACGCGGTAACGATAACGTGATAGGTTAATAAAGAAACCTTATTGTTATCTCGTAATATGTTCGAGAAAGAACTGTGAGTACGGAATATAGAAAAAATCATCATTTTCCCTAGCGTTTTTCCTGATTTGACGTGTCCTGAGATGGTAGGTTGGTATGTCCTGGATTGTCGTTCTATTCATATTCTTTATATCGTTCTGCACTGTTTTAAGTCACGTTGTTTTTGGCCTTCCTGATCGTTGTGTCGGTGATTCAGCGCTTATAACATCGTTTTAACTGGGTGGTTCTTCTGTCTTCGCATTACATGACCGTACTAGCGCGGAGCCTTGTTTCCTTTATTTTTTCGACTATTGGCGCAATTTTCATAATGTATGTACCGCGAATGTGATCATTACGAACATGATCTAAAAGCACTTTAATCTACTTAACGCAATATCTTCATCTTTGCTCATGTTTCTGTTGCATTGCCCACGATGCTGTTCCCATGGTTGACTTATACACTAGATCCTTAGAGGCATCCGTATTTGTCACACATTACACCAAATACCGAGCGCCGCACTTTAACCAATCAGCATTGATTAAGCTCTGCTTGGTCAGATAACAAATCTAAATATAAAGAGGAAAATCAGGGCCCCGCCCCAAAATGTCCCTCCTAAGCAGTAGTTCAATAATAGTCAATCAATCAAATGGCCAATTAGTTTGTGTTAATATTGAATGGGGACTCGATATCTACGTATTTGTACGTAAAAATAACTTTATTTATTATTCACTAATAATATAAGATTAGTTTTATATTCTAATTTATTTATGCTCAATACCATAGCTAAATAATAAATTTATTGGAAGGAACGAAAAATAGAAATTGTCACAGGTAATTTGTTATAGCTTTAAAATTGAGGGTTCATTTCACATAAATTTACGGCCTGACTTGGGGATAACTAAATAAAGGTATATATAATATATAAAATATTTATGATTATCCTTTATCGCAAGGAAACTGTTTTTTTTTTTTTTTTTTTTTTTTTTTTTTACGTCAAATTTAAATTTACTAAGGTACCCTATAAAGTATGTGTGCCGGTTTCAATAATATAAATGGAAATATCAGAGATATCAATTTTCATTTGCTTCATGAATGACATTGAGTAGGATGAATGATGCCTACATTTTCATTATATAATTAAATGTAATTTGTTTTCAACATAAATATACTTCTATACACCTACATATGTATATCTACATATATCTGTAGATGTTATTAAGGAGCACTTTATCCTTAATGTCCTTCAGATATTATTATTATATGTAATGTCTGGAACGTAACAAAATGTTATGCCAAAGTTTTATGTTGATTTTGATCAAATAAATTATTTTAAAGCTAACAATGTGTATTGTTTTTAGAGATCTTTTTTAACCTCTGGTTACAGAATAATATACACTAACAAATATGCACAAGCAAGTACATTGTTTCCCAGATTTCCAGAAATTAGGGCAACGGAGCCCTTTCCTTTTTAAATTGAGATTTTTCTTTCTTTTTATCGGCATCACAACCTTAAATATTATATTTTATAATATGAAACTTATTTTCTTTGACTTGATGTTTAATTCCTTATGAAATGGAATATTGTATTGAAATTCTTAGAAAGCTCAATATATTTCTTTTGTCAAGGTATTAAAATGATTTTTTTTTAAAGAAGTATTTTCCCTTTCACAATAATTTATAAGACAAAACCCTAGCAACCACCATTCATTTCTATAGGAGAATTGAAATCGTGTTCGATTTTGCCCTACATCAAAAAACTTTTCTCAGTTTCAATTGAGATTTATAAAGATGTTGTTATAAAAGATTAAATTTGATTTTGTAGCTTGATTCATAAAATAATTCGTTTACAACAACAAAAATAAAAAAATACTAGGCAGTGACCTAATGCGCAAATTGTATTGATAGTAATTAAGATCAGTAATTGTTATGTAAAAATTGGATGCGTGGGTACTATGTACAATTGTACATAGCAATGAGTTATGTTTGAAAATAAATTGGCAACAGATGACGGACAGTCAAGTCTCCAATTAAACTTACTCAATCAATAATTTTGTAGGCTAGTTAAAGATCTATTTCGTAGAATCGAGATGTTGAGATGAATTCTCTACATTTAGAACTCGTAGTCAGATCCTTTTCTAAATTGGGTCAGATTTTTGAAAAATATTCTTTGACTTTTCCACTCGATCCTCGATCAGTAAAAGTGAATTTCAAGGATGGTTTCAAAGTTTCAAAAGTTGACTAAATATTTCGCATTGTATTTGTGAGTTAATCGATGATTCAGGCGTGTCCAAGGATCAAAACAAAACATTCTAAAATATCGCAAGAAATGTGAACAGATCAGCTGTCACCGCGATTCGTTGATCATTTCAAAATGTTGGCAAACTTAGAAAATCCATTTGTCTGTCGAGACTTTGTATGGTTACCAACCGTTTGAGCATTAAGATTGACATTTTAAAGATCACTTCATTCACTTTGCAGACTTTCGTATTATATTGCTTGAGAAAATTTCTAAATCTTGAAGAATTTTGTTTCATTTATTACTCACTCCATTCTACAATTTCAAGATTCAAATTTAATATAAAATTATAAGCTCTAACTACATTATAATAGGATTAAAATTTGAAGGAGTATTCAAAATTTTCCTCTTGACTAATTTGTAAAAAAAAAAATGTATCTCTTTAGTTTTTTTTTTAATTGTTTACTGTAATTTGTTACAAACGTATAAATGTTGAATGTGTACTGTCACTTGGTAATATTTTCCATTATATCCGGTTTATGTTTATAAAATTAAATATTTACAAGTTGTTTAACTCTTTAAATGACATGAAGGGTTTGTGTTTATATAATGTTAACGAAAAACAACAATATATTGTAGTAAATTCTTCCCTTAATCCACTTAAATATTATAATCTTTCACCACGTTGTTGGCGATAGTCATATTTACATCATAATATACGTATGGCTGCACATAGTAAAAACGAAAGCTTTGTTCATTAATTTAAGATTTAATTACCTTGTTAAATGAAGACTATTCTCATAAAATATAAAATAATCCCTTTGCAGATCCTTTAGTTGTGTATGTATGTAGAAGTACTGTACAATGTATAATTGTACAAGCAGATACACACACACACATTACATTTTTTTTATTAAATTCAATTTTATTCAATAAACTTTTAAAGTGTAAATATTAATTGATCCGTGTCTGTATAATTCTTATTTAAATTATTTTAGTTCAATGTTTCACGTTTTTATTTTTTTTAAATAAATAATAATAAAAAAAAAAGTACCGCGACACATTTTTCTAATTATATATATATCACCAAGAGCAACTACATATTTTAAGAAATGTCGCAACACAACTAATTGTTTTAGTTACAAATATGCATAATGGTCCTCCACAAGTGTGCTTTACCACCTCACATAACAAAAAGAAAAGAAAAAAAAAAAAAATTTATAAAAAATACCAAACACGACGTGAGAAAAGTAAACATACAGCGACTGAACTCTGTACACATATGAGCAATGTTAGAAAATTGATATACTCGTAAAGGGAAACTCAAAAAGGAAAAGCTCATGCTCCTCTATACTACATATATATATGTATATGTATGTATGCATAAGGAGTCAAAATATGTATAGATGCCGACAACAGTACGTACAATTATACCTAAATGCTAGACATCGTTTGTCATGCGCTACATCACGCATGGATTTGTTGAATGTTTTTTTTTCATTTTTTTTTCTTGTACTCGTATTATGATTTATTACCTTTATGTACACAAACCTCAAATAATATATGTACGTATCACATCACAATACCTGCGATGATAGCAAATAGCGACAATTTTTCGTACTCACCTTTTGAAAATATATATCAAATTTCAAATGTTTCAGGGAGTATAAAATGATCAAATATACTAACGAAGCTTAACGCTCCATTACTCCAGAACACTATATTAAAATAGGATTCAATTACAATGTCGTTTAATTGAAAAACCAAATATGAACCTATCTGAATATTTGTGTTGATTGCAAATCAACAAGTATTAATATTAATTTTACAGTTTAATTTGCACAAAAAAAGGGGAAGAGATGTGAATTTAGAATTACGTTGATTTTAAATAAACTATGTAAAGATCAGTGTCTGTTCGATCTGCATTTACTATAATAATAGTGAAACAATTTTTTTTAAAAAAACGTTCAATAGAACAAATCGAATCAATTTTGATAATATTCTTCTGTTTGGTTTGGTTGTCAGAAGTGAGATTCATTTCAGAAAGATTTTTTAAATAGAAAATTTTCGTACAACAAATTTTGAAAATCATCTGAACACGATAAAAATGTGATTTGGAGGCAAGACAAAAATCTTTTCTAGGTACAAAAGGATTATTCGATACAATCGACATGCCTATCTAATTTTTCTCTTTTTATTTTTTTAGCTTTTAATTAATTATGTAAAATAATAAATATTTTGCATTTTTCTTTTTTTCTTCTATTCTATTCTTTCCTTCCTATTATCCTTCGTTTCTCATTTCTGATTGTGTTAGTTATTAATTGTTGATCAGATTTAAAATTAGAAGATTCTGTAATACTCTTTGGTCTATGTAATTAATACGTTGTCTGAAAAATAATTAATTAATTGTTAACACTTCATAAAGAATTTATAATCTTTTTTTAATTTTGTTTTTTTTTCAGTAAGTAACGTTTAAAGCTTAACCCTTAATTGAACATCTAATCTTAGATAAGGGTAAGGCACAGTAAAAATGTTCAATTCGCATACCATAAAGCTCACTTCTAATTAGTCTTATTTCAAAGTTTAATTTACACAATTTGTAATTTTTTCAGAAACCCCCATCCCGCCAGCGGTAATGTTATTTAATATTTTTTTCCCTCTTCAATATGCCGCTACTTTTACAAACAGGGTGATTTAAGTAAATATGCATTATGTTGAAACGTAGAAAAAAAAAATGTTAAATTACAATTTTTGATTAGTTTTTTTTTTTTTTTAATATGTAGGCTACCTAATGACTGTAATTGTTTTCACCTTAAAACTTTATTTTGTTGTAGCAATTTATTCATTATTGTGTATAAAAATCCACTTAAAGTACAATACTTTCTGAACCGGAAGTCATTTTGTTACAAAAAGATTTTTAGTTGAAATATACTATATTTAGGTACCTAACTGAAATTTTCCATACAATTTTTATGAACGATAAAGAAAAATTAGGATTTATGATTCAAAATAATTCCAGAACAGCGATTTTGGTCAAAGTGGTCACGAACTTACGACTATTATGCCAACAAAGAATAACAATTTTAATCAATTTATTTAAATGACGTTTAAATTGTTCTTATTTGAGTGGAATTATAAAGAGCCTGTTCCAAAAACCGAGCTCAAAATTTCTACATCTGGTGCTTACGGCGTATACGTAGGTGTGAGGTGGTCAGACAGAGTTAAAAAAGAAGAATTATAGAGAATCACAAATATGGAGAAGATTGATGCTCCGATTCTCCGAAGAAAATCAAACTGGATCGGACATAAACTTCGAAAACCTAGGGATGACATTGCACCGCGAAGCACTTTAGTAGAATCCCCAAAGTTGTCGCAAAAGAGGACGACCTATAAAAACGTGGCGTCGCACCGTAATCGCCGAAGCTAATGAAGAAGAAAAAGAATGGACGGAAGTGAAAGTTTTGGCAAAGAAAAGAACGCGATGATGATGATGACCACTATCGCTGTGCCTATCAGCAGAAATATATTCTTACTGTCAAGAATGACGAAAATATTTGAGAATAATATTTTTTTTTTGTAATTTCGATGTACGGTCAACATAATTCCAGGTCGAAATCGATTTTATTCTATTACAGAAAGTTATTATACGAAACCCTTACATAGGAAGCTTAAATATATGTGATTCTGGCCTAAATATAAGTGGTTTTAACGTAAGAATACGAGTTGCTTGATTAAGAATACGCGATTTACAATTTGACTCTTATATCTATGTATATGAAAAAGGAAACAAAACGGAAATGAAATAATTCAAGAAGAAAAAGCTCACTATGTTGTAGGAACATTTTCAATATTAATAATACCATCCAGATAGAAAATAGAAAATTAAGCTTAATTTTTTTTTTTTTTGTAAAAGGAAGAGGAGGTGGTAAATTTCTCAATAGAATTTTAAATAAATTTCCTTTAAATATACATAGGCTATATACTATACATATGTATGTATATATTCTATAGACATTTACGACTGTGTATATAATAAACCAATATTAGATATTTGTTTATCGTTTCAGAAAAAAGGGAATATATTTTTTATGATAAATAACAAAAAACAAACAAACAAAAAAAAAATAAGAAAAAAAAAATACAAATTTACTTACCAATTTTGGTGAGAGCAAATCATGTGAATTAAAGTCGTCTAGAGATGAACATCTGGAACAACAAAATTTTCCCATTATACCTTTAGCGATATTGAATTCTGATATTACATATATACTATAATCTTAAATATACTTAAAGGATGTTTGTATGAAATTCGAAATGTTTTATTTAACAATATTTTATTGAAAAACTCAAATTTGATGAACTGACAACACACATATAAGTAATATGATCGAAAAGAATAATCTTTGTGAATTTACATTGAAGACATTCTTTAATAATAAATTTTTTTTTTTTTTTTTTGTGACTGATGTTTGTTAAGTTTTCTTTTTGAGTGACAACAAAACAACAAAATAAAATAAGAAAAAGTTTAACTTTTGATTGATTGTCCATTCCAAAAGTTTCACATTTCTTATTCATTTATTAACAGTTACTAGTACACCTCCACTCACACTGAAATAATTTTCTTTCAAAGTTTATAAGAAGTCCACAAATTGATATTCTCGAAAATCGAAGTTAATGTACATACATTCATATAAATATTGTATATAATAAAAGATCAACATTTTTGAATAATTTAATTTTTTAAACTTAGTAGGACGAGATGACAAAATTTCGATTTAAAAAAAGAGCCGTAGGGAATGTTACATATTTGATTAGATTTATTTTGTTTTTAAATGGTGAAAGTTCTAAGATATATTGGGAAGTTTACTAAATTTAATAATATTTTTTGAAAGAAATGTTGGATCACATTACATTTTATTCGGGGGTTTTTTTTGGGACGTTTATGAAAAAGTTCCTCAATTTTCCAGAATAAACGAAACAAACAACAATTTTTGTCTACAAATTTTGAAACGAACAAACGAACGTACGTATGGTTTATATAGCTTAAGCCACGTATGTGTAACGTTGTTGAATCATGAATAATAGTAAGTCAATTTTTGACGACGTGTGCTAATTTCCAGTTGAATAAGCCTCTGTACTTAAAACTATGGCGACTTTGACATTTGGTGAATTGTTGTAGCGGAAAAGCTTAACGAAACAATACGCCTAAACGACTATCATTTTCAAGAGTAAGCCACTTTGTTATGGAAGTGTTGGACTTTAATTAAAAGTTTTGTTTTACTGTCTTATGTCTATCATAATCGCATTTGTGATTATGGGAAAAAATTTCCTGTTTTTTTTTGGTGAATTTTACCCAAAAGCTTTCCGTATTCCAAATCCTGGACCTCCCTCACTCACTTTTAATACTTTTTGAAGATGGTATTCATCAAGAAGTTTTAAAAATGGAGTCTGGGTTATGTCATTGCTAGCGATGCCATAAAAAAAAGTTTTTTTGCTTTCGTAACATTTTTAACTTTTAAGGGGAAAACTTATTTCGAATTCAAAATATATTGGGGACTTGTATCTTCATATATATGGCAATATGTGCGCCGCAGGTTTGTTTTCAACCATTTTAATTAAAATTCATAAAAGCACAAAGTTTTGTTTATTTTTTTATTTACATTTGCATACCAAATTTAAAAAATAATATTGTACTTATGCAAATATAAAGTACCCACTAAGTGAAAATTAATATTCATAGCTTTTATAGGCATACACATGTACTACATATGTATAGGTATATAGGTATATGTTGAATTTAATTTTCAAGCTATGTAAATACATTTTTAGTAACAAACAGTAAATACTACAGCTCTTATATATATTACCTCATTCACTTTAATTGAACAAATTTACAATATATCACTAA
The DNA here is from genome assembly GCA_026745375.1 of Platyura marginata. NCBI lineage: Eukaryota > Metazoa > Arthropoda > Insecta > Diptera > Keroplatidae > Platyura > Platyura marginata. Next base: position 164,872 of record JANSTT010018269.1, read on the forward strand.
ACAACATTAGTCAATACACTACTAAAATAAAATACTTTCTATTGTCTCATTCAAAACGACTTCTGATTGTTCTCGCATTAATATTTAACTTTTCGCGTTTCTTAATTGAGAATGACATTGCTTACAGACAATCGAAATTGCTTGATATTTTCGTTCAGTATAAAATGTATTTTGCACGGAAATGTTTATTTTTTTGTGTATCATATAATAAATTTGCATTGTAGTGCCTACATAGCTCTATGTTAATGTCATTATTATTAGAAATATTAATGTATTAATCTAATGCTAATATGGAATGTGTTCTTTCTCTACAGCTATACCACAAATTATTAAATCGGTGACCCCGACTCAATGAATATTCATTATTATTATTGTTATAAATTATATTTCTAAAATGGATATTTAAGTATCGAATGATGAACGTATGTATAACCAGTACTCCAGCATAGGTATTTCACAATGAAAACTTCCCCTTACAAGTCTGGGGGACAATTGAGTTCCATACGAAAAATTTGGCTAAGCATTTCGCATGCATGCCTTAGAAATTGAATATTGCTACTTATAGGGAAATAACGTAAAAAAATTAGCAAAAGATAAACGAATAAATAAATTAAAATATTTTAGTTTCCATCTATTGATTTTACTTGTTTTTACACATTCATACGTTTATATAAAATTACATCAACTTTATGAAGTAATGTATCAGGGAAGTTTTATTTTATGAAATACCGGTATCTCTTGTACAAACAGATTTTTGAAAATCGCTAACCTGGTAATTTTTACAAAAAAAAACCACTTTTTCGCATTCCTATGTAATTTTTTTATCATATAATGCTAAATAAATATATAATCCAATCTAGATCCCTCCAAATATTTAAAATTACCAGTTATGAAAGGAATTTATAAAAAAAATTAATAAAATTACAAAGCTACAACGTTCATATAGCTCTTCAAGATAAATTGTAACTTTCTGCAAATTTAATAATATGACTTTAGCCATCTGTTCCGTCAATTTGGGGGTGTAAAGTTGAAAAAGTTTTAATTTCTATAAACTTTTTAAAACACAATATCCATTAGATTAAAATTAAAGAATGTCCAATATAAGTATTAAGGATAAGGATTACGAAATTTAGGTAGGTTGTACTTAAACATATAAGATAATAAGATATGTATATATCTAACATATAAGTAAATGTAGGTATAAATATTTAAGAAAGTTTTCTTTTCTAACAATTTTCGAGAATAAACAAGCACATACATTATAGACCTTAGGTTACTCCATTCTTTCTTGTCAAAAGATTTATGTTATATTGTTGAATTGTTTGGGATACTCTTAAGATAAAAGGAATAACATTTGACAACCGAAATTATGTTATCTGAAAAACTTCTATTTATACCTAATTTATGATAACATTTGTGAAAATGGATAACTTATAATAATTTGATAACATAAAATTTCCAACTAGAAAACGATTTTCTGGCTAGGTAGGATATTTTATCTATTGATTTTTCATTCAAATGTCCATGTACTGACTTTACTCGCATGATTTCCCGAATCATAACCTAATAAATAAGAAAAAAGTATTTTACTAGATTCAAAATGCTTTAGAAAAGTATATGAAAACAAATTTCTTTATCTCAATTAAGTAAGTATAGGAAAAAAGTGTCTATTCTCTACTGAAAAATAATGTGCAAAAACTTCATTATTCCATTAGAAAAGAAATATGTTGTAAAAGAATTCCTTTTTTATTAAAATATTGGAAACACACCTTTACTCCATTGACAAAAAATAAAAATGGCATAGTTTCATTACAAATAGGTAGCCAGAATTGCCACAACAATTTTCCAATTGGAAGATGCAACATCCATTGGAACTTCTATATTTGATTACCAAACAGAAAAATGAAATATGTATAGGATTTTTGAAAACATTGCGCTGGCATCATCGTTAAATCTAGTTAAGGGTTTAATTACATATGTATGTACAATTGTACATGTGTTGTGTAGTTATAGAAGGCACAAAGGTTGATTTTTTTTAAGATCTTAGCACTTATATTTTCTATATTAGAAGACTACTTGAAATCCCCTTTTAAACGAAATTTGAATCAAAATCAGACGTGATTTGAGATTTTAAAAGAATGGGGTGGCTAATGCAAAAAACACTCACACTCAACTCTCTTTATGATGTTAATTGTACATATCATATCTACATACATATATCTATATTTTTTATGTATGTAGTTATGTTGCTGATATGTTTGATTTTATGGTTTTTGTCGGGTTATATAAAAGTACTCTTTCCCTTCTATGTTAGCAGGATTCGTGACTGATAGTTTCCAATATTTTACATCGTATTTAATACAGGAAAGGAAAAGATTAATCTACCCACATTTTATTTCCATATCATCATTTTTTTTTTTAAACAAATGTCGGTAGGTTTTTTTTTATGTACACACAAATTGTAATTATTTTTGCTTGCTTCGTAACTGTAACTGTAACCATTTTCTTTAAATCACCATACTTAAAAGTTAATTGTTGTATGCGGTTAATAGGGGGGGTTTTTAATACACAAAAAGCTTTGAGGTAATGTATGTATAGATAAAATTTACGTATATAAAGAACATTAAAAATAATGCAGCTTTTTAAACATGCGTGCGTTCCCATTTATATCAAACACCATCATACCTACACTCTATCTATATAGGCAGGGGTAAACAATGTACGGCGGTAATGTAGATTTTATATATTACACAAAGTCAGCATTTTTTCTTTTTTTTTTATTATTATTATTATATATTCCTCTGGTTAAAGTATAACTAGATGATGTATAAGCAAATGTATACATTACCGACCGAAACCAAAACAAATATCAAAGGGTATTATATTCAAGTACATTCGACACACTTGAAATATACATAATGCCAACACATTGGTTCTTATACATAAATGTATCTATTCTACTAAGTATATACATATGTTTACTTATAGTATGTAGTACATAGAAAAAGAAAATTGAAGAAGAAAACATACAATTTTTCCGCATGTAACAAAATATCAAAATATTATTGAGAATAGAGATTACTAATGGATTTCAGGCAGTATATTGATTTCGCAAATCAATTATGATTATCTAAATACAAATTCTGCTGATTTATATACATAATACATCTTAGTTATAAGAAGTATGCATATATACCTATATAAGTAATTATATATGTCGAACTTTAGTATTAGGATATGTTCAGCATATTTTAGTAGTAAACAGAAAAAAATCCTTTAATAATCTTCATAAAATGTTTTCGCATAACAACTTCAACATTTGACATAGAAACTCAATTCGTTTCAAAACGTTTAATATCCGACCAATCTTTAGATAAAGAATAATTTTGACATTTTTTCTCTTATTATTACTTTTTATATGCAATAAAATCACAAATCTTGTTTTTTGTGAACTTTTTCTTTTATATTATTGAAATCTATAAGGTTTCTAAACATATATTTTGGTATTCTTTTGGCAAACAATCACGATTCAGGAAAGAAAGAATATTGCCAAGGGCTTCTTATTCTAAAATATTTTTTTTATTGTAAATAAATAAATTGGCCTGATTGAATTTGATAAATTTTATAATTTATATTTATACCTAACGAATTAAATGTATTCCATTCCATTCATACGGAAAACTCACAATAACAAATTTCCATATTCTATTTAATTTTATTTTTGATGTATTTTTATTATTCATGAAAATGAACATTCACAAAGGATTTAAATAATTTTTATTTTTTTTTTGTACAATTTTTAATGGAATTGAGTAGGTTTTTGACATGTTTTGTTCGTGATATGATTTAATATTTTCACAATAGGAATAGAGAAACAACAATTTATAATTAACGACAACATACCTAACTACTTTCATCTATACATTCATTAATGATTTTTGGACTAAATACACACTACACTACTAGTGTGCCTGTTATATAATTTATGACCTAGAGTCCTTGATGGACTAATGATAATGTTTCCTTTAAATGTTTCTCCTATATCCTATATACTGTGACCGCATGGTTCCATATACGACGAGAACACAGAAAATGTGTTAAGGTTGGAAGGATAATTTTTGTTGTATATCCTTTCAGCCACTATATATTAGCCATTTGTTCAGTTTGGTGAAAGATTTGGGAAAATTGTTATTTTCTTATTGTATACAGGCAGAATGACCCTACCCTACGTCTTCTATCCTCAGCCCACAACATTTTTCACATATTTACCAAATTCTAAGATAGGCAACGATGGCGGATGCCTGACCAGAGTGTCTTGACGATTTCTAGGTATCTTCGTGTCCTTGGGCGATTGTATAGTTAATTATCAATGATGTTACTATTAGTAACATTGATGATTTTAATAGGAAAAATTATCCGTATTGGACATTCTCTAATCGAATTTTATTGTGGCGTTCATATTGGTTCAAAAATGGGTTTTTAAATAATTTTTAATTGTGATGTCAAATGTTGAGCTCTTAATTAGACGAAATTTATTCCCTCCCCCCCATTTAGCGATTCTAATATGTACAATAACGTTTGATGTCTTAGCCATGATTACATTCTTACTAACTAACTGTGATTAAAAGCAGCACTTACCGTTTCCCAAAATAAATTTGAGGCAAAGATTTGCTTCTGTAGGTTCGTTCAACACTTTTTGGAATTAGGCGAATACATTGGACGGATTGTAGTAACTCCATCCTTAAAATAGTAAAGACTAAAATTAATAACTAAATAGCAGAAAATGAAAATAATGTTTTGACGAAGATTGTTGGTGATGTTTTTTTTTATTGTGTACAAATTTCTAGAAAATAATAAAATTCCTTCAATATTTTTTATAGATCAATTTGACATAAGATATAAAAATAAAAAAAAAATTTGACTCTAATTTTCATATAAAATACTGATTGGGTGTAAGGGCCCTATCGATCCATATATAAATAAAATATATAAAAAAGCGACCGTATGCAAATCTCTCGATATAAACTAGGCATTAGCTTAGGCATGGATATGGGTATTTATTCGTTCATTTCAATTATGCAAATATATGGTGGTAGTTAGCAAAACTGTCACCATAGCTATTTGTTTACCATTTTTGATTACGACAGAATAAGCAGTCTGGTCTATTAAGTAGAAGATTCGTTTGGTAAAAGGCCCTACCCCCCGAAACATAAGTTTTTACTTGTTTGTGGCTTAAAATGTAGTAACTTAAAATATTATTTATTCTTAAATTTTCTTCTCAGTAAAGTAAATTAATTACAATTATTGTAGAAGAATTAGATACGGCTGCATTTTTTATCAATGTAAAATTGGATTTTCCTTTTCCAAATGATAATGGGACAAATTAACTGTGGGTGCCGAATTAGCCACCAATTCAAATGGACAGACGAATTATTTTTTTTTATTGAATTAATAAAATACTTACCGTATCTTCTTACGATATGTTGGTGAAATACTATTTTTAGCACTGGTCGGTGAAACTATAGTAATTTTATCGATGGGCCTCTCGAAGCTAGTGTCCGCTTTTCGTTCGACGTTTTTATTCACCATCCAATTGGTTACCGCAAATTCTCGTTCTCGTGTAATTGGCATTTCTCTCTCTCCCAAAAATGCAATTGAATGACTTTTGTAAATTTTTTCATAACCTTTTCGTTCACACGATAAATGGTTTGCAGTTTTTTTTTGTTTGGCAATATCAACTTTTTTTGATGGATATTTAGGCGGCGACCTTAAAGTATTACTTGGTATATTCCTATTATTTGCATCTAGTAAATTATCATTGGACCCCAAATTATTTTCACTTAAATTTGGCACAGATTCACTTATTTTTGTACAGTCAATAGAGCTACCACGGTTTTGGTAGTAATTTTCATCAGTCAAATAATTCCGTTTATAACAAGTCATACCACAGTGTGGCCAAAAATCACAGAAATTTGCCGTGCAACTGAAAAAACAAATAAAAATAAATAAAAAAAAAAAGTCCTCATGACTTTCTACATGTGAGGATTTTTCTCATTTAGAATATTATACCTTCCTGATGACGGTATGTTGACCGATTTTGGTGGTTTTTTTATGTTATCTGTTGAGCTGGGTATGGAACATTCACTAAATTTTGTTTGGCTATCACAATCATATTCATTTGATAAATCCACATTTTTAATTAGGTCCATATTTCTCATGTCACTACAACTTTCATAATCCATATCGGAATTGGTTAAAAAATTATTTCTTGTATATACTACATTGTGATCTCTTGGTGATAGATCTCTTCTAGTAGCACTACCAAACGATTGTTTAAAGCTCTGACTGGTCGGTACTAATAGTTGATCATTACCAATATTTGTTCCTTTTCCTTTTTGATGTCGCCTAAATTCAATGATTGGTGATCTATTCATTGTTTCCCTATCTAAATCATACATCATTTCGTGATCATACAATCTACTGCCATAATTTTGTGGTCCATTTGGTTTTTTAATTGCTTTATTTGCAGCATTCATACGATCATTACTGATCGATCGATACTCACTACCAAATACTTTGGATTTTTGTAATTTGTAATCATCATCGAATGATCTGCTTTTGTCAAATTGATATTTATCATCGTAATCAACGTCCATTGCACCAATGCTGTTCGGATCAAAAAATTTTAAATTCGGTGGTGATCTAAATTCATTAACGGCTCGATGATCATTTCGATTTTTATTCATATAGACACTAGATGTTCTGTGTTGCGTATTGATAGGTTGGTCATTTACATTGTTGCCCAATTTAACTATAATTCGGTGAGTCGACTGATTTCGGTTTGAAAATTTTTCGGACAATTGCAGTGATCTATAAAGAAACTATACATTATTTGTTTGTGAAACATTAATTGTCAAAAATAAATTACCTTGAACGTCTAATTCGACTTTCACCAATTGATCGTGCCAATTGATTGTATTGTGATTTATGACGATACGTTCGATTGTCATGTTCGCCTCCGCTGTAGCTGGAACTGGACGAATCTCTTGAAGATCGTTCTTCGATTTTTGGTTGCTGTCGATCGAGTGTATTGCTTTTAAATGATTCGTCTGAACTGGTTTTTTGTCGGCGTTTTTCTGGTGTCAGAGATCGTTTTTTATGAATATAACTGTAGTGATCTTCAATAGCCTTTTCTGGAGTTAACGATCTTTGCTTTTTGATTAGGATATGTGATTGTGTTTTTATGAATTTAGCTTTTGGTGCTGGTGATCTATTTCTTATGTAGTTGTCATCGTCCGGCTCATCATTTGATAGATCTTTAAAAAGAAATGATAAAATATTTTAAAATCAATTACCTAATAACTTAAATAACAAAAACTTTAAGTGAAGAACTTAAAATGAAGAAGTAGTGTTTCGTATATTTCAAAATACTTCCATATTATCTCACATACTTATAGATAAAAGTATATAATTAGTGGTTTTTAATTTTATTCTGACACCATATACTGCATTTGCATAATCTATTATCCTCCAACCATAGTCTCCCAACAATTAGGTTTTCATAGAATAAAATATGTACTTCCTGTTCTTATACATAAGTATATACCATATAGTCCTATTTATACATAGATAGGTTCTGCGCAGTAACATGTAACATCATCATTTTGTCTGTGAAATGTAGTCGACGAGAGAAATCTGTTTGTTTTGTGTTTTCGTCCTCGTTTTCAATATATCACAAAATTACATCATTTTTATTTTATCGCTTTATATACGGACGTTACTTGTTTGCTAACAGTGGTTCCAATAGTTTGGGGCCTATTACATTCACTCAGGTTTGTTAACGTAACACTTTTTTTTCGAATTTGTTTGATTTGTTACAATTGTTGCTTAATTTTGATAAGCAAATGTGACCATGTACGTCTGTCAGATAATTTTTGTGGCGATATAAGAAGAGTAAAAGGGAAATTCATCGCAGTCCAGAAAAAAAGATATAGAGACCAAACAGAGATTATAAAATACCAAACGATGAGACACATAATATGCAATACGATTCACTCCAAAGTTTGAGAAGCACACGTTTATACGTATTTATACATATGTATAGGTAATACTAACGATTATTTGTGGTAAAATGTATAAGTAAAGTAATACTACGACTACTGTATATTGAAATGAAAATGCCTTCCGGAAAAATGCAGCTCGATTATTTGTAAAAGTACCGACTATCATGGTCGCCGTCTGCATTTTTTTCCGAGGGTGGAGTTTGGCAATATACACACATACCTATGGCTAACTAAACCGTAACGAGCAACAATAATTTTCTTACTTAATTAAAAAAATTAATTTTCATGAGTAAATTAGTTAGTACTCAATGTTACAAGTAGTTAGGGGTAGCCAGTCTATTTGACTTCCTATTCAATTCTATAATTACTGACCCTACTGTGGCAACTTAAGTAGTACTACTAATATACTAATAAGTTGAAACAATAAAAAACTATAAACATCATCGTCTTCAGCATACCTTTCATTTCTGATGTATTACATGACCGAAGTACTGATTTAAAGAGTTGATCCTTATGCCTGGCTATACATTTGGAGATTTTAATAGCCGATAAAACGAACCCAAAAACAAATTCCATTTAATAGAAAAGCTCTATTTCTTACAGTTTCTGAGAAAGATCATGGGTCGCCTTTTTTGAATCACTCTGTATGAGAAAATGTACTTGACTTGTTATACATACGTATATGTAGATAGGTACACCAGCATTATATAAATCTATAGCTGTAGGTATTTATTTATGCAATTTAATTAAAAATTTCAAGTTCCACCTGTTTGTAAGTAAGCTCTGCACAACTCTAATCGCTCGATACATCATATCTAAGAATTTAAATGCTCTTGTAAACTTTTTTCTTTGTGACGTCATTATTTTTCTGGTGTAATGTCAAGTAATTAATTGTTGTAGCTTAAATCACTGTTGGTTTTTTTTTAATAATCCATGGTAATACTTTCATTTGTCGACATTCTTTATAATACTTTTACTTTAATTATAAACATTTTGATACTAAAGTTGTTTTTTTTAAGAAAATACATTTTCATGAAACTATATTAATCCTTGGACAGTTTTCTTTAGTGTTTGTGCACAAAAAATAACTGTCGTCCAAAGGCTTTAACTTTAATTCCACAAAAGTGTTCCACTGATTAAACCCAAATTTAAACAGATCCAAGAACATGAATATAACCCTCCTCAGACACTTAATCTTATATGTTTGCCTATGTATAGGTACGTAGTATATATAGGTATTCTGAGAATGATCAGTAGTATATTTGTATTATAATTATTAACCATGTCTACCCCAATGTTAGAGATATTTTAAAATTTTTTATAGAGGAAAAAGAGGAAAAAAAAAACAAACGAACGAACGAACATTTAAGTTAAGGCATCAGAGGACTATTTGTATACTTTCGTTTTATCTTTACGTGGGGGTTTTTTTTTTTTTTTTTGGGGAATGCTTGGCCATGTAATTCAGTTATTCAGACAAGTTATTTATCACATAAGCCAGTCACAGCAGGGTACGATTGGACTATATGTACGAGATTTCAACTAATCTCCAGACAAAACCATTACAACATTGCTACGGAACCATCTCCATAGAAAAGTTTAACATCGAAACAGTTTAGAAAGGGAAGTTTTTAAGCTGTATAAGGTAAAAACGGAAAATAATGCCGTCTGTTTTGGACGCATTAGTTCCTTTTCCTTATTGATGTTAGAGGATAAGAAGATATATAGATAGATATCTAAAGGTATTAAATGTCGGATTTATTAGAATGATTTTTTTGTGTGATTAAATATACCTACTGTACAGACGGATGTGTAGTTACAGAATTATACATAACTCGGCAAATTTATTATATAAATAAATGTACATAAGAAAAGATTTAGGGAAAGAAAATCTTCAAAGAAATCTATGTATATCATGAAATGTCCTTTTTGTCGGAAAAGTTTTAATTAAGCTATTTCCTGTACATATAATACCTACAAACATAAAAAGAAACTTTTTACAAATATTTTTTTAGTTAGGAGTTAGAGACAGGGATCTCCAACATTTTCTTTCTTTTTTTTTTTTGGGCACATTTTTATTGAAAAAAATATTTTTATTGAACACTTTTAACTGCAGAATTTTCAGTGTTGGCATTTTATTGATTAGTTTACATCCTGCTTCGGCTTAGGCCGAATCTACATATATATGTACTTATGTATATTAATATGTGATTTTTTTCTAAAAGTCAAAATATACCGAAAACATAATATACTGTTCAATTTGCCTTAAAAGACAAAATTATATTTGCCCAAAAGATGTAGAAATCATCCTTCAATTAAGGTTATAGTGTTTACAAAAGGAAACCCTACAAGCCTACAACATATTTCAGTAATTAATTCGCCAACTAGTATGTACGTACATAACATCAAAATATAGTAAGGTTGACATTTAATATTAATAGCTACGTAAAATTGATTAATTTTCTCGTGTGTAAATTCCCAGGACCATGGCTACCATAGGTGTAAATGACGGACTGAAACGGGGGTGTAAAGTAAATGTGGGCACATAGATTTAACAAGAATAATGACAATATATCGGAAATACATTAAACATATTCAGTGCATTAATGTGCTGAATCCGGCTTGTAATAGCAAAAAAGATAAAATTTAGCCAAAGCTCTATTCAGTCTTATGAAACGAAGTCCGTTTCGTGAGGCTGCTGATGTGATCGCTACATATTTTGTTTGGTCAGTTAAAATACTATGTTATTGACTAAGGATTCAAAAAGTTTTCTCGAAAATTTTGTACAATAAATTATCAAAATCTCTAATCCTGAAGATTAACAAGAATAACAATAATTAAAGAACTCACCTGATCGCGCTCCACTATCACAGGAGTTCAATCGATTATTTACAGTATTGTCCAAACTTCGAAATCCCTTGGGTATAACCGAAATGCTAGCTTTATTGCGTGATTTAATAAATTCAGCCCGTTTTACTTCACCATATTGTTTTTCATGTAATGGCAATTTAGACGAACGCAACGGTAATGTATTTTCCAACGAAGACTTTTTCACACTAGATTCGGCAACAAATGCCAATCGACTTCTTTCATATGTGCCCGATGTTTCGATACGAGATTTGTGTCTTTTGTTGTCATCGGTTTTGGTTAGATAATTTGGCGAAACGCCTGTTAATGTCGAAAATAGACTTTCTTTATCTTTCGAAAATCTGCGACGTATTGGCGTTGTGAAATCGAAGTCAAAACTTTTCGAATAGCTATTGTTATCCTTTTGGGTTTTTTTGGTATTGTACTCAAAACTCTTTGAGAAAACCATTCCTTTGTGATTACGACTAGAATTATCCTGATTACGTATAGCTGAATCAGTATTTTTGGTGGTCGGCTGACTGGTTGGAGGTTTATTTACCTTGAGATCTTGAAATGCTGGCGGCGGTGATATAATTGGCGTCATTAATGGCGGCGATTCTGTGTGTCGATATTGCTTGACAGGTAAAAATCCCGGTCGTTCACTAAGCATTGCCGACACTTGTGGATCCGTGACTAATGTCAGGCGATCATTTAATTTATGAACGGTATTCGCTCGACGAGCTTCATTTCTTGTAATAAGATCATCCAATTTGGTGGCATGATTTTTTAAACTTGCACTACGTGTATTTAGTATATGTTCTCGTCTCTGTTGATTGTATTGTATCGATTTTAATTCCGGATCCTTAATGGCACGTAATGGAGATGAAAATTTCTTTGGCATTAATGGTTCGATGGCATCCGTTCGTTTACTATTGCGTCTCGGTGAATTGTCTAAACTAATTTGGTTCACTTGCACCCAACCTGATTTATTTAGATATATCTCATTATCGGCATGATTGGAATGTTGCTTACGTTCGCCAAACAAATATCTTGACATTTCATGAGAGGAACGCTTGAAATCGTTTAATTCATTTGATTCGGTCAATTTCATTTCAGCAATATTTTCGATTGATGTCCTTTGAAGTGATTTGTTTTTCAATCTTTCATTATTTCTTGATTTCGTTTTATTGCTTGTTGGCAGTGAATGATGCTTTACTGGGCCTTGATTGTACCTATTTCGATTTAATTCATTTGACAACGTTTCGGATGAATTAAAGTTAAGGCCGCTGCTGCTCTTTTTATCACTTTTGAGTGAACCATGAAAATCAATTTTGGCATCAGTCAAATTTTCATTTACTGTTGAATTAGCTGTTGTAACATTAATTTTGTTGCTTTTTGCATAGATGACTTCAGGTTGATTAAGTGGTTCTCTGTAATTTACAATATACATGTATAAGTTTAATATTATATAGATGACAATGACGATGACGATGATGATGATGATGGAACATAAATACGATAAAAGACTACGTTCTATATTCTTCAATCTATTTATGTACCTACATACATACATACAAATATATAGAAGGTATTTCATAAAGCTTTATATTAATAAGCTTAAGTGAGCGAGCTTTAATAGGAAATATAAAATGTTCAATTTAATTCTACTTTCTGGATTAAATTGGGCATTAATACAGAATGTAAGAAAAGATTATATAGACGTACCTATGGGACAAGGAATGTTAAATCATAAAATTTTATTTGATAACTTTTTTTACAGTCCAATTAAGAAAATTTAATTAAAAATAAAAATTAAATTGTAATGAAAAAAAAAATATGTTTTTACAACCGAACAAATTATACACACACATTTTACAGATGTCTTGTTAATTATAATTTAAAGTTTGATTTTTGTTTCAGACCACATTATATTTATCGTAACAAATTATTAATTAACTTGGTTACCTAAATGATAACAGTCAATGAGTCATGATGAATTAGGTTAGAATTATTTTCTTACGCATTTAGTGGTGCCTATATACATAGAATTATCAACAAACATTTATCGGGAATGATATACATACCTACGTTTATCATATAGTTGGGAAAGTATAGAAACTCCCTTCCCATTCCCAATAAATCGAAGTTTCGCTGCTTTTGATATTTTTGAATTTACGGTTCTAATATTGGCTAACTTTTTTTTCGTAATATGTATTAATTGTTAGTCGAGCTAATAAAAAACAATTTTTATTGAAAATTTGATTAAACACATAACTCAATTGTTTTGAATATACTTGTATATGATCAGAGTTAATAATTGATTCGACAAAAATTTTATTCAAATATTAACCTGTTGCCAAAGAAAAAAAAATAAAAGAGAATCAATCAAATGGAAATATATTAGTTTTAAATAATAAATTATATGTATTGACAAATATAAATATTATATATTACGAAATTAATGATACAAATTGAGACATCTACAGCAGCTACATTATTCTTTTATAATCTTAAGAAATATTACATTAGATGGATCTATTCAACAAAAAAATTGTTATTTTTGTATAAAATACGAAGGCCAATAGACAACATCTACATAGTAGATAAATAGTGCTAAATACATATGTATGTATGTATATGTAGCAAAATATGTTTATATATTTGAAAATTACTTATAAATCGATTAGAAAGTGATCAAGTAGATAGATAGACTTATTAAATTGAAAGATTTTGCATTACCTTGTTGTATTCATAGTATCTTTGGCAGGCACGATATAAAATGTAAATACAGGCATTCTATAACGCGGTTTCTCGCAACGCGGTCGAAATATTGAGCACATTTTTCCTATAACGCGGTTATTTGTAATGATCAGCGCCTGCGCGTAATTTAAAAAAAATGGGATAAGCAGCCATTATTATATCTCCTACAACGCGATTTCCGATCTACCTGTATACCAATAAATTTACCTATTTCCTAGAAATAGAAGAAAATTACCCTAACTATGTATGTACATTGTACATTGTACCGTGCATGCTGTAATAATTAAAACACTAGTAAGTCTTATTAATAATAACTTATTATACTTATATATAAATAATAAAATGAAACGTCAGTTTCAACTTCAACTAACTTTTGAAATCACTTCAAAGTTCCAAGAAAGTTATTATATAACTATATGGAACTATGGTTGATACAAAGTTTTCTGGTATGTCGGCAAGACGATAGTAAGAGGTTTACATCTCTTTAGTTTTATACGAAAACATCTTCCATACATACGTTCAAAGCACAAAAATATATCGATAATTTTCTATGCCTTCATCATTTCAATGGTTTAAAATTTTTTCCAAAACGATGATGTTCAATGGACTTTTTTAAATTAAATGAAACTAAACGGTGTGTCGATTTTATTTCCATATAGGAAGAGAGACCTATTAGTTATGAAATACGACTCTATAATATTTAGTTACAAATTGTTGCCAAGGCTGCTATCAAACTTGCTATTTTCATAATTCAATCTATATCCAATAATCCAATCCATATTCAAATACATTAAGATATTAGTTACCATATCCTATACAAGACTGACGAGCTATTAACGAATTTCCCGTTCTAGTACCCTCTAGTCATCATATATAATATGCATTGCTAGAATTTCGTATCTGAAATCGATATTACCTTAAAATCGATCCCATTGTACATACATTAATTGACAGCTATATCGACAATCGATCATCTGGTTATTTACACTTAATTGTATAATAAATCGACGTGAACTAATATGAAATTTCCTTTATCATTCTGTGTTGATGTTTGTTTTTTGTTTTTTTTTGTTTTTGTTTTTTGTCAGAGCTTTTGTTACGTTTTCCAGTTAAAACATTTCATATTAAGGGACATTGCTATTATTGTATATGTTATCGTTTCAACCCAAGGGACATTTTAACCAGCAACATTTCCCTCAATTTACAAAATTGTTGAATGAATACGACAATATTTAAGGATTATGAAAATTAATTTCCAAATTTATTATGATTTTCAGTTAATCAAACATATACTAATGGCAATTAAGTTTATATATACCTACATACATATGTGACAAACAAAACACAACATAGGGTATAGAATCTTAGAAACATATTAAAACATTATAAATGGTCTAACCATATATGTATGTCATGTCTGTACTATGTACATATACAATGTACATATGTATGTATGTATGTAGAATTGTATAGAATTTTGAATTTGTTTGGATATCCAAAATATAAACAAAATATATACGACTACTCCCCACTCCTGTTCTGTACTTATACACGAACATGAAAAGAAACTTTTCAGATATATTGTTTTCAACACTTTTTACGATTTTGGTAGGTTTTAAAAGTTTTGTGTTTTTTTTTTGTGTGTGCGTTTTTGGCTCATAAATGTCTTAAGGACATTCAATATAAAAACTTATAACTTTTTTTTTTTTTTTTTTTAAATTGGACCGATTAAGTGAAAATGCGTTGAAGAAAACTTTATCATTCGATAGCCTTTTCTTATTCGTTTTTGTTTTATTATTAAACAAGCTTGTGGGTTTCCTTACGTATTTATAGGGAAATAGAAAAGAAAATCTTCTCTCTTTAATCGCAATCTTTACTAAATACACATATGTAATTTTCTTTGACTTCTTCTTTTCATATCCTTTTTTTCTTGTATTTATGAAATTTGTTGAGAAAATAGAGATTTTATTTTATTTTAATCTTGTATTGATATTGATAGGTCCTTATCTATTTAACAAATAAATACAAAATGAGCGGATTTACATACAACAATATCAAATTCTTGAAAATCTACAACAAGAGAAAAATTTCAAGTCATTTTTAATTATCACATTTAGAAGCAATAAGCTAAATGAGATTTAATTTAGTTTTATATTAGATTTTATTTTTGCAAATATTTTAACGATCTTAGGCTAAAATTGCCGACTTGATCAATTTTTGTACACCTAATTTAATTATTCCTCATCGTAAACAATATATATTCCAATTTTTTCATATACGATGGAAGTTTATCGACAATTCATAGACTACAGCGGGTCTATAGCTATCCCACATTTTTGTCCTCAAAAATTCTCCTATTCCTCAAAAATAGATGTATTTAATATTTAAATTAACCATCAGATTGTATGATCATAATGTTAGTATAGATCTTTTTATGTACATAGGTATGCATGTATATAAATAAAAGTAGACCATCTACTTAATTAAAAAAATATCTAAGTACATGTTAGTAACATATACGTGGCCAAATTTGGCTATACCAAAATAATGAGCACAATTTAATTAATACATATAATGTAGTAGCTTTACCTATAAAGTGCGAATTAAAATACAATCAATAAACATATTATGTAGTTGAATTTGTACTTGTATATATGTATGTATATGTACACACAACATACATCGTACATACTTAAATAAATACTTCGCCCACGGTACATTAAAATATTTTTAAGCACAACGACATTTCAATGTCAAAGTGGCGCACAAATTTGAATTTTTATTTATTTTATTACGAATTTTTTTGACTTTTAATATTATAACGCACATAATTCGAATGTAAACGCACATTTTATTACAAACACACACACACACACACATACATTATTCATATCTACATACATATAAAAATTATTTAATATTTTTTTTTTGGTGGGCATAAAAAGTTGTAAAATCATATTATTATGTTGCATTAGTTATGCAATATATTTTATGTCTCAATCTCCTAATATTTTTCAATCAATTGACTGAGAGTATAATACAAATACATAGCATTTTCGACATTCATATTCCATTTCCAATTAATGTTTACTTATACGTTTCATGTCTAAGACATTGGCTTATAGAAATCTTAAAATGGATGAAATTGTTTGATTTCATTTTCAAGGTACATTTGCATTCAATTTCGTACATGTATGGATAATTTGCTATATAAACGCAGAGATAATTAAGGTGTAGAACAAATATCTACTTTAATTGCTTTGAAATACCTAGGTAATAAAATGTACGATATAAACCTTGAGATGTGATAATGTTGTCATCTACCCTAGATGCTTGATATAAACTTTTTCTCTAATCCGATAGCTTATGAAGCAGAGCTACCTTTATTTAACTAGGAGAAAAAGTCTTAATTTTGTATATACGCATTACATAGTAGGTTGTAGTTTAAGTGCCTACTTACATTATATAAGACCTTGAACTTTAATAAATAGGTTTCTAGTAGGTATAGTATCTATGTATATAGACATCAAAATTCAGCTCTATTAATTAGATTTAATCATAATTTTGCAAATTTAATTAATTATTGATTGAAAACCGGTAAGCAAAATTTTGATTGTATGTAAACGTCTCCGGGTTAACGCCTGCGCAAAAATGTTTTTATTTAATTATACTAAAACTAAAGTAACGAAGATACTTATGTAGTTAGCACATCTGATGATAGAATAAAAAAAAAAACTTATGGATTATACAACCTACATATTGTATATACATAAGCTGAGCTATTAATTTAAGTTAAGTGCAATCCAATTATACATATTTGATGTAATTGTATATTGGTCCTTGGACTTTGTTAATTGAAAAGAAGGAAAACAAAATCGTTATAAAAAAATGAAAAATGTCTATTTATGTATGTCTGTATGAAGATAAAATAAAAGGCATTTGACCAAGTTCAAGTTAAAAAAAAATTAAGAACGGCTTCGAAAGAATTCTAACTTTACTTAGGGGAGAAGAGTAGGTTCAACCTCAACAGAACTTAAAATGAGACCGCAGAGTGCTCAAATTCGTTACCTAACTAGCGGCGATTTTTTCCCAACAATTTTGAAATTTCCTTTTTTAATCCAGTAAGTAACGTATGATCGAATTTTCTTTTCACACATTTTGAACCTATTGACTAACTGACTGAAAAAATTAGCATTCAATCCATGATCGGCAATGTTTATCGCTTCTCACAATTTACGGTTCCTTTGAACCAATCAGTAATTTGTTTTCAAATGTCTCCAGACTGATTTTTTTATTTTCATTTATCGTACTCGAATTGAGCACGTAGAATATGTGCTATTCAAATGTCAGTTGTCAGCCGAATGTTTGTTACTAGTTTTTTTTTTCTTATTCCGTAATTTTTTATTTATATTCTAATCTTTTCCATTTATTTCTTATGTTATTTAATTCTTAACTAAATTCATTGCAAAAGTTCTAGAATGTGATAAATCAATTAGGCATAAGCCAGCCAATTGGATTTTTCTTTTTAAAAATGTAACTCTCAATTTAGATGACAATAATTTGAATTTGAATATTTCTTGTTATATGTAAATGTATGTATGTATGTGTGAAAATATAATTTTACCGCTTTGTTTCCTCTATATAAGGAACAATGAGGTCATATCGTAAAATATTCTTAGTAATTTTTGAGTATAAAATTAATTTTACGTATTATTACATTATATATAACAATAAGCAGAATTTTGTGTTAATATATGGACAGGCATGCCTCTTCAAAAAAGGAGCAGGAGTTGTTAAATGTAATGACGTCTTTAAATTACGTCAACAGTCTTATATGGTAGGTATACACTAAATATACGCAATATACCTTTTTTTGTGCTACTGATGGGCTGTAATGGATATTATGATATGTAGATACTACACACATTATTATATATTCATGTACGGGTATTATATAATGATTGTTATATAATACATATTTTCAACATAGTTATATAATATGTATCATATTTATGTACATTACGTACATATTTACAAATTTTGCTTTATATACATAATATAACGATACTTTCTGGATTGGTCGAGGGATTGATTGCGTACTTGTTCTATTTAAAATGTTAACCCCCACACAGTTTATCAAAAAAAAAAAAAAAAAAAAAAAATGATGAAAAAAAAGGATAATATGTATATTCCATTTGGGTTGAGTTTGATATTATTTTTAAGAGCGTTTTTGGTCAAATATGATATGATTGATTATGATCGAAATTTATTAATATACACATTCCTTAATACTTCGTTGTGAAGTATATGTATGTATATATGTATATAAAAAGGACATACACAAGGGAACTTTTAAAGTTCACCTATACACAGGCAATTTTATATTGATTTTGTTTATACATGTGCTCCTCTAATTATGTACACTAACACATAACCTCTCTATAACCTCCTCTATACAATAATAACAATTCTATTCTTAGTTAAATTATTTATTTTTAAAACGATGACCTTTATTATAAATAGGTTGATACCAAATAAGGTTCAAGTTCATTCAGTTTATATTAATAATATTATGAAAAATATTTATTAATTAAAATTTCTGCATAATTAAAAAACTATTTTGAAACCGAAAAAAACCAAAAAAAAAAATAAATATCCATTCATCAAAGTTAATTTTCCAAAAAAACAAAACAGGACACCATTGTCCTTAGCTAAGCAAATATGTTTTTATCCATCAAAATGCTTTGAAAGCTCCAAAAAGTCATTATGAACGAAACAATTGAAAACCACATTGAGAAAATAATTTAGTAAATCAATTGTGGTTTAGAAAATACCACATCCTGTTTGTTGTTAACGCCCGCCCCCTTTTGAAAATTATTAATGATATTTGAAGTATGACTGTTAAACACTATACAATTATATATATAATATAATTTAATGCCGCACACAAATTTGCTAGACAAAAAAATATGTTTTGTAGTGGTTATTTTTTAATTTTGGCTTGGAGAAAAATTTGTTTTACGAACATATATTGAAAATGTGGAAAATGGAACAATAGATTTTCAATATTAAATTTAAACAGAAGTTTTATTAAATTTCCCAGCAAATTGACGGTATCGTTCCTATTGTGGACCTAAATTATTTCGTAAAATTCGAACTTTTATTAATGACGAAATATTTTTATTCAATTATGATCCATCCATATGAAAACAAAATATTGAGAAAAGAGCAAATTTACTTTAAAAATTAAATATTTAAAAATTAACTTTCCTACATTTACGATGCTATCTTTTAAACGTTGATCAAAAAAGAACAGATTGATCACAAAAAAAAAATCTAAGGACCCACCGATATTTGTATAATAGTCGATTGACATGCACATCAAACGGAACATGTCTGTTCCTGGTCAAATGCCGTTATTGGGCAGAAGTTTAGCCAACATTTTTTTTTTAGTTGAGCTAATTCCGTCATATATATTTAGAAACGGAAGAAATCGATGATCACCGATTAGCTGTCATATCCCTTCTTAAATTAGGAAATCATTTTAAAGGCAATTTCAGCTTTAGTTGCCAACACCCCGATGGGAAAAAAGAGGAATTTTAAGTCGAATTGGAAAATGGAGTAGCTTGATATTTATGAAAAGAACCTTCGCCTGTGTCGTTTTTCTTCCATTGGATATCTTTATTGTCGTTAGAACGTAATTTTGAAAGCGTTGATATAAATAAATGGTATATGTATAGCGATTAAAACTTTCTTCGTTAAAACCAAACCAAAAGTAAATAGCTTAAGGCAGAGCTTAGACAATATTGCTAAAGAATTATTTTTTAATTCGTCTACTTGATGCAATATAGAATGATGATGGGACACAGTTATATTTCCGGCGTATAGGCTAGGTATGTATATAATAAAAATTAAATCTAATTATTCTGTACAAAGATAAAGGAATTTTAATTGAGTTGTAGGAAATATTAAAAGATTGTTATTGTATAATTAAGAAAAGAAATTTTTTTATTGATTTGAGCGCTCTTTTCAAAATTATAAATTTAAAAAGGGGGATATTTACTTATTTTTTGTATTGTCTTTTTTAAGAGTATTATTCGATTGAATTAAATTACAGAAAAACAATAAAATAGATTTTCTATTTTCGCAAAATTTCCCCCAATATTCATGTCATCTATTAAACGCACCGACAATGATGTATATACATATATCATCATAAAATGTATTAAAATAAAATTCAATTTAAGTTATGATTGGCATATGTGCTTTATAATATGAGCCTAGGACTTTGTTGAATGTTGAATTGAATTGAAGAAATATATATAAAAATATATATATATATATATTTGGAAAGTAGACGTAAGAAGGTAATACCGTCAGTATTATGTGAAAAATGTATCCTGAATAATTGAGAAGTTCATAATTTTTTTCATTTTCTTCTAGAAAGGTTATGACCCTGTCGTACTTAAACATTTTCTTTTCATGACATTTTTCATTTTATCAAATCAAAAATTTATATGATCCAAACGTTGAATTTGTGTAATTATGTGTGGGTTGTTAAAAGCATTTCCTTTAATTTGTTCTACAGTTTTGCAGTTTTTATAATTATTTTTTCTATTCAAATAAAATTGATGATCCAGCCTCGCTCAGACAAAGTAGTCACGAGCCGCTACTGAGACTGTTCAATATTATGAAAATCCAACTGGTAGCGTAACAAGGAGAGATGACTAAAAATAGCACATATTATCCGTAAGCGTTAAGCTTAAATGGCGAAAAATATGACAATAACGGTAGCAAAGAAACTAATAGAGAGATAAATCAATTCTAAGATTTGAAACAATGTGTGAAGTTAGAAAATTTATTTCCTTATATCCAATGTAGTTCCATAACAATTTTGATAGATGTCCGATCTATGTATTATAAAATTTGTTATTCCAAATTTTATTGTTTTTCCCAAAAGCGCTCACAAATTTGTAAAACTGTTTATGTTGAAAAAAAAAACACCGTCATTGCCTTCTTATATGTATGTATGTATTGTATATGTATTGTATAATGTATATGTACGAACAAACCAAATATGTATCAATAAAATTCTAAGCGGTTCCATGAGACATGAGTTAACAAAAAAAAAAAAACTTATACAGAAACTGATCATTACTCGGATCATCATCAATATAAAAAAAGTCTTATCCGACATTATCATATAGCAAATTTCTACTTAATACACGGATGGTTTTATTTTTTAAATTCCAAACAGGTAAGAACAAAATCGATTTTTGCTGAAATAAAGCATTTTTAATGAGCTTTATATAAGTTACTGTTATACATCGGTAGAAATAAAATCACTTAACACTGCACGGTGTAACATTTCGCATTCAGAATAATAATAAAAAGCTCAGACAAAGAAGGATGACGAATATTTTATGTTGTACGAACGAGTATTTTTTTTTTTACATCTATAAAGTTTCATTAGACAAAAACAAACAATTTCGCATAATAAAATATAATCCTTGATTGTTTTTTTTTGTGTGGAATTGATTCGTTTCCTAAAGCTTCACTTACATTACCGTATCATGTGCTCTATTCTCATACCTATAATCAGGGGCGGTTTTTCAACATAATAATTAGAACGTTATGACAGATGCGTCAGCCATTTAGATGAGTCATAAATGTGGAAATTAGGCGATAAAATGAAAAGGACCCAAGTTAAAGAATTTTTTTCCTATAAAATGTCAATGAATGTTATTAGTAATAGAATTTTTAAAAATTTAATTTTTTTTCGCATTCTCAAAAATTATTCATTGCTCTATGGGTGAATAACAGAAACTTTTGTACAGGATGTCATGTTATCTCTATCCGGCCCTGGCCTACAATAAACTTATTCATTTCTATTCTTGTATATCTAAGTATGTATATCTAAGAACAAATAAAATTCTTTTTATTATTTTATTTATTGTTGATTTGTGTGCATGAAAAGTAAATAGAGAAAAAGATTTTATGAAATTTATTACAGTAGGTATGTATGTACCTACTCATACATTATGAATATTGAGTAAAATTGTATCAATTTGGATTTTCCTTCTACAGAATAATTACAAATTCTGTATATGTTTGTAGTCTACTGGAAAGGGAAATATCAATATTATTTCATTTTCTTAGTATGAAGTTAGAGTTTCTTCAACTAATATCGATATCGAGCAACAGATCTAATTAGGAACCTTTACGATAAATTCCTGTACGCCTTTATATTATATTACGTACACAGTTATTGTTTTTCTGATTTGATTTCTTTAACAAAAATATTCTATTAAATGTGCACACAAATACTTTTTTCATGTTAAGTCCTTCGATATTCGATAAAATCCTTCAAACTTTATCATATTTGGGACAATAAGACAATCAAATCAGTATTCATATTGTATCTAGGTAAAAATGTTGGTCTTTTCGAAGTCTGCATATAGTTACGTTACAGAAAAAGAATCTGTAAAACTTATTACACAAAAATAGTCTATCTGTAGCTGTTATTATAACCTGTCCATGAAAAGAGATATCTCCTTGGTTCGATACTCAACCTAGCAAATCAAGTAGGTAATCGTTTTTCTCTAGTTTGAATCGAATTAGGTTGGGTGGTTCGGATTCAACTTTTAAAATAAATGGTACATAAACACTTAATAGGATTATCTACGGGAAATAATCTTCAATTGGTGAAAAATCACTTTCCACACAAGAGAAAGTTATTCATTTAAAAATCAACAACAAAATAACAAGACCGTAGAATAAAAAACTCAAAAACTGAGAACGAAGAAGAACCAAAAAAACACAAAAGATTTAGGTACTTAATCCCAACCGATTCTCTCTGAATAACAAAGATAAAGGCCCGAAATCCAACCAAATTATAAAATCTAATAAAAAAAATTAGTCATAAAATAATTTTCAAAATATTACATGGCACTCAAAAATTAATTCGCCCGGTATTATAATATTTGTGCTAAACCCCGTATTGTCCTTAAGGTTTAAATATTGGACGAAGCGACCCTTTTTAAGTAACAATTTACACGAATTTCATTTATCGCGTGAAAAATTCAAAGCTTTTGCAAAACATTGTAATTCTTCTTCTACCTGCTTGCTTATGTTTACCGAACAAAATGTCGATATTAAAATTTTTATCATTTTATATTAGATGGGGATGATGAGGAGGGGGGCGGAGGGGGGTAGAACGTGGGGTGGGTAAAGGTGGCAATGAACCCGAAGCACGATGTTTTATTGTCATTTTTCAGTGATGCGATAGAATTTCCTTTTTTGTCGTTTATTTTTTTTTTTTTCTTATCCATTTTTAAAAAGAGATTTGGCTGTTATCCTCCACCGTGATTAATGGCGTGTGCATTGTTGTTATAGTGTTGAAAAATTACAATATAACAAAAGATAAAGAAAATTAAATTTTCAACAATTTTACCTGTACCAAAATACTTAAAACAATTTCAAATGAAATTTAAACAAATTAGTCATCAACGCATACCATATTTAGTTAACAGATGGTATAATAATATGTATAAACCATAATTACGTTAATTTCAACAAAATAATAATTAATTCAATTCACTCGTTTGGCTGTGTTCAACAACATAAAACCGAACAAACACGTTCAATGAGAAAATAATGAAAACGTAACATATACATAAATATAGCGTTCACAGAGAATAAGCATAAGCACATTATATAGCTGAATAGCTCGCTCCCAATAAGCTTATTAAAACGACAACAAAACGACTATCATCAAAATGATACAATTAAAAACACATTAAGATTGCGCGTACCTGGCTAATGTAATACCTGCGGATTCCGGAACGATACTAATATTTTTTGCGTTAACATTTGTAGCTTTCTCTTGCGATACCTTTTCCTCCTTCGCATTTTTCAAACAACCAACAACAGACTCATGTAGTTGCTGTTGCTGTTGCTGAGACTCTTCCGTATTTTGTTGTTGTTGTTCACTGTCTGTTGAGGAACGTTTGGTACTCTCAACGTTATTGTTGTTGTTACTATGTCGTGGGGATTGCAACAATAATAAACCAGCATCAGCTGTATGTACTATTGTAGCCGTTCCTGAAGTGTTTGTGTTGACTTTTAGAGTATTTGCATCTTGAGTATGGATTATGGTGGATTCTGCGCATGATGTTGGTTCTGCTGATGTTGGTGTTATTGGAATTGACTTTGCAAGTGCAATACACTGTAAAGAAAAAAAAAAAGAAAAAGATAAAATTATTGTACATATGTACATATACATATATATAGATATATAGATAGGTATATAAGCGGAACAAAATACAGCCTCCATAAGCTTGCTACATAATAGTTGTTGTTGGAATTAATTTGTAATTTTAATTGTACGGTTATTGTTTAACTTAATATACACATCATTTTGAATGACATTGACCTTAGGCAACATACAGAGAAAGAGAGAGAGTAAGAGAATAAACTTTTAAAGCTTACATTTTGTAAAAATAATACCAGGGAGTACATAACGTAAAGAGATCTTCATTTCCTTTATCCTTTTACTGGATTTTCTATTGTAGTTTTGGATGTTTTTATATATAACACAACAATAGGGGGTTTCTGTTCTGAGATGAACATATTTATTATAGATGTGGAGCTATAAGAGATAAGACCTTGGCGTATATACCAAAAACTCCCCACTATATTGGATGTTATGTATGCGATAGCTAAAGGCACCTTTGTAGGTAGATGGTAGACAATATACACGCATATATACACACTGCACAGTTACATATTTACAATATACCGATACGTATAGCAAATTATAGCGCATTTTGTTTGGAACAAAAAAAAAAGTAATCCTGGATTTGTATTAAAGTTGTTAAGATAAAATGATTAAGATCATGGTTAATGGAATGAATAAGAATTAAAATAAATAAACCTTTGCGTCACACAAGAGAACTGCAAAAGTTTAAAATTAACTTTATAATATATTTTGATTTTGCATATTTTCAAACAGTAATCGAAATGCAAAACTTTGACATAGTTATCTTCATTTTATAGCGCAATAATTCGCAAAGGGAATTTGTTCTTAATAATAATATGAGAATTTTCTTAAAACTACTTTTACATAATTTCATCTTGTATATCTCAAAAAATTATTTTTAATTTGGCATTGAAGAGATAAGTGGGAATAGTAAAAGGATCAACATTGAACAAAGGATGTAGAAATTTCAAATTTTATTTATCGTACTCAATTAGATCGTCCGATCTAGTTTGAAAACTGAAGGCTTTAGTTAATTATTTTCTGCACATTTTTTTTTATTTTACAGCTTTTTGAAAGCCGCAATAGAACAGTAAATGGTAATGTCACATTTACGATCAAAAAAATAAACAGTAAAAAATCCAAAATTATTATATTCGTCCCTCAAGAGGTTAAAATATAAGTCGGAGTTTTTTTTTCTCTCTCTCTCTCTTTTATAATAACAATTTTTTAATCTTTTGAAATTTATATACAGAGCTTTATTAGACACAGCAATTTATCTCTCTCTTATAAACTTCTTAAACACAAAAGGAAATCATCTCAAGGAGAACATACAAAAATAATTTATATTTGTTTTTCATTATTCGAAAATAATTTTCTTTTTTATTGTTTATTTTATTTTTTCAATTATATTCGTTCTTTTATTTTGCATACAGATTATACTAAATATCAGTTTAGGTATTTGCATACAAAATATGCATGTACATAGGTATATTGAGTATATCTATATTTAATAGAAAATGGAATTAATTTCCTTTAAAATATCTGTTACAGACAACAGAAATATTTTCAACTTTAGAGAAAATTACAATTCTCCTCGTATTCGAACTGGTTGTAATAATAGCAAAACGTGACCGGATATTGAATTTAAATTCATATTAAATTCATAGTTGATTTATAGTTTAGGTCAAACTTTACGAAAAATATATTATACTTTAATATTAAAGCCAACACTTTAAGCTTTAAGTGGTTAATAGCAAACTATATTTAAAAAATTTCTCGTCCATATTGTATAAAAAATGCCTGCACAATTTTAGAATAGTGACGAAATTATAGAAGAAAATAAAAAAAAAAAAATATGAGAAGAGGCTGTGAACTGAACATCTTGACCGTTTATGGAAGTTTAAATTTTTTTCTTATTATTCTTAATTTGTAGACATTTTGCATATCATTTTAAAACTTGTAGTCAAATAAAATGTCTTTAAATTTTGAATAGGTACCTACTTATTTGGTAAATAACTTAAAGATGTTAAATTTGCTAAGAATTCTTCACATTCGAGCAGTACAAACTAAGCTTCTTAAAAAAATTGTTAATATATTGCTGAACTTGTTCTACTATAATGTAAATGTGAAATTTTACGAAACGAATGGTGTTTGTGATGAATTTCGTTCAGAATTAATTGTGTGGGATAAATTGTGTCTGGCATGCCTTGCCAGCATTTTCAGCACTTACACTCAGCTATCAGTTATGTTATGACTGAATTCTAATGCCATGTATATATGTATGAAATTTCTATGTAAATATAAATTTAATACCCAAAACCAAAACCAAAAAAAAAAAATCACTCCTTGCAAGGGGATGCCAAATGAATATATCTTTCATTAAAATAAGGATAAATAAAAATCTACATAATAAACTAAAAAAAAAAAAATAAACATAAAACATCCTGAGACCTTTTTCGCACTTTTATGGGCATATAAAAAATATATTTGCAGCAGCTATGTGTATGAAAATTTCCAAGCCGCATCCCCCTATTTTTCCGAGGTTAAAGTAAAAATAAAATCATAATATCCTAATCACTTCTCTTACATTTTTCAGCTGTTTATCGTACATTATATGTATAGCTCACATGTGCAAATCTTTATTACAGGTGAAATCTGAATCAATTTAGTGTGGGGTTGATGTTATCCAATTGTAGACGAATAATCTGAATGGCAAGTAGGTTGGTATACGTTTTAATTTGAATATTAAATTTTTATATTTTTTTTTTTTGCCAAAAAAATGCATACCATTTTAGTTAAGTAATCCTCCCCCCGTTTTTCAATCTACTCTATACTGAATGATGGATAAAAGATTTTCAGGAAAATCTTGAATACATTTACCAGTCGCCATAGAACTTATAGAATTTTAAATATTGTTTCATTTAACCTTTCTTCGATTCAGTGTACCTATATTGGGATTGTCTGAATGCATATATTCATGAAATGTATAATAATCCGGGTCCTTTAGAAACTTTTTCAACATTTCCCTTCAGGTCTTTGTATAATTTTAGTGTTTCAGAATTACATTTTCACGTCACATAAATGATTTATAAGAATTTCCCTATTTTTTGTCAATAGATTTTTTTTTTTGAAAAGGGGTAGGTACGTACATCGAATCTACATAATGTACCCCTTGAGTTTAGAAACGTTTAGCATTTGCCAAACAAATAGATGTTTTTTTTTTGTGTTACTCTTTTGAATTTTGATTATATATTCAAATTTATTTGTTCTATATATGATCAATACTACAAAAATACGATTTCAAGTCTATTTCATCTATAAGAAGTTTAGTACTCGCTATTCCAAAACTACATTATATCCAAAAACTAATCAATCGCGATATTACCTCCAGAAGTACTTAATAAACTGCACAATTTTTGAGACGACGTCTGGTCCGCTTAGTTTAGGTAACTATATTATGTTAGTTGATTTATTGTATCGCCAAACGTGGTAAGCAAAAACATTTCACTATTTTAAAAATTGCCTTTTAATCGTACTGTATATACAAGGAGTCGTCGTTCGAAATATGTACAGTACAGGCACCATTATTACATTTAAATATTTAGAGTTAATTTGATTTATACACGAAAATAACTTTTTATATATATTGCTTATTCTAATTTTGAAAATGGAAAATGAACTTCAGAAAGCCTAGCCAGAAGCGTATATACTCGTATATAAAAAAAAAAAAATTAAAGCATTATATTTTAAAATGTTTATGCTTTTAATAAATTTGCACACAAAATTCCATATATAAAGGTTTTTTGGTAAAGAATTTTTGATTTAATTTCGGCTTGGCTTGCAAATTGATAAAACATGTAAATGATTTGAACAAGAGACGGCCTCCTCTCTAGAATACAAAGTTAAACTAAGCAACAACAAAATCAATAATTTTCGTATATACATATGTACATGTACATATATAATACAAGAATGAAGAATTTCATCTGGTTTAACTGTAAACTGGTGTACTATAAAGCATCATGTCTGCGAAGGATTGTAGGAACTCCTTTTAGTATTTTCTCGTAAACTATGTATATACATACATACTTATGTATTTAATGTATTATACTATATGTTGTTGTCGTAGGGTTCTTAATATTCTGAATCAACTCTAATAATATATTGACTAAGACAAACAGTAGGAAAACTGAACAATTCTTGTAAATTTCGTACATATATCTTGAAGTGTTGAAATAACAATACCGAAAAACATTATGTACATAATTATATGTATTTGTATATATGTTATATTATGTACCATATTAAAGTATGTGCTAGCTTTCGTTTTCTTCAACAATATTTATGTGCCTAGGTAATCAACATGATGTGATTCTGTTTATGTTGTATTCTAACAAAGGCACAACAAAAGAATTCAAATGGAAACCGTAAAGATGCTAAATTTAAGCTTTGGGAGTTCAAGTTTTCAGCCTCAATAATATACTTTTAAATAACCCAAATACATATGTAGGGGAACGTATAAGAATAGTCCCTCAATGTTGATTTAAATACTTATATTTCATTAGGTAAACTGAACAGGTATTTATGTAATGTCAATATTAAAGTTTTTGTTGGTGGTTCAAGTTAAAGAATTATCTCCGGTTATCTCAAAAATAAAAGCATTTTTATGGTTTCTGTAAAAAGAACACCTCAAGTATAAAGAGGGATGTCTAATGAGCCCGTCTTTGGAGGTTTAAGGAAATTTTGAGGTGCCCTCAACTCTCACACTAACTATCTCCGGTTATAATAACAATTTGAATCTTTTTTCTATTTATCTCATTTCACTATTCCAAATATGTTCATAAGATTATGAAAATAATCTCTGACTCTGACTCATTTTATTTCTTGAAGGGGGTGAGTAAGTACATAAATATGTTTTGATAGAACCAATTCGTATATAAATATCTCGTAATAATTGATCCATATGTGATTTTATTGTCTTAATATCCATTAATTAATTTGAAAGTCTTGTTAGGTATATATTATTATTAGGTACGTGTTAACCCTTTCGCGATCGAACTATTTCTGATGGAAAATCCAACATAATTTTGAATGACATCTGTCTGAATACTTAAACCTAGCAATCTTAGAAATTTTTATAATATGATTGGGTACTAAAAATTGATGACAGCACCTACGAAAGTAAGAAATTTCACTATAAATTGATGGTTGATAGAAATTTGTACAATCAGTGGCGTAGCGTAAACAATAACCGAGGGTATGCTCCACTTTTCGGTTTTTCCAAAAGAACACTTGCAAATAAACGATAATTGTTTGTTAGCTAGAGTCTAGGTTAATTGATTGATTTATTGATTGATTGATTGACCTAGATGACTCTAGCCAACAAACTCTTCGTTCATTTGCAAGTGTTGTTTTGGAAAGACACCATTTTAATGTTAGAGGTCACTTAGAAGAGCTTTAAACTCTCATCTCTTCTAGAAAAAACTTTCTTATATTAAATTTTTTTTTTAAATACTTATGTTGTTTGTTAATAGCAATTTTTTTTAAATAAATTTGAAATCAGGAAGTGATAAATGTATGTTCTCCCCATCCAGCAATACAAATATGTGTGCGTTCAGTTCGGTATGGGTGTAACTTTATCTCCAAACGGTTTCTTATTGTAGATTAATTAATAAAAATTCTCATACCAAGGGTAGGCATATCAAATCATTTTCAAATGTCATCAATCTAACAAAAAATTGACAAACCATCTGATGCTGATCTAATCCATTATGAATCACTTATCTATGTATATATGAAATTAACTCGTATTGCTCGATGGCATTATCAGCATCTCAGTGAATTATTTGCTAGACGAGCAGGACAACTTCTTGAGATAAAATTGAATTGAATACGACATACAAGTACGTTACAGTATATCCAATCTATACACATTTCATATATGGTATGTATGCTGTAACCTGTAAGTATGTAATACACATGTAATGCGACATGTTATTTGAATTACACCATAAATAAACTGAAATAAGTAAAATCGGATTCTCTATCAATACGAATATGTATGTAATGCGTATCGGTACTTATCTGTGTAATAAATTTGTGCGTACGTGCATGGTTTTTCGTTTGACAAATATGTAAAAACCTTGGGAAATTGGGAAAACTTGTGAATTTTATTTGTTTGGTGTTTTTACCGTTAGTACAAACGTAAAAGACTGATAAAACACCCTCATCTATGTATTGAAGCATGACGTAATGCGTTTATATATCGTAGGTCGTAGCCGATCTGAGCAAATTTGTAGAAGAAAAAAAAAACTACTTTATTGGACGTATTTAAAGATGGTTTTTATATTTCTTTTATTTTCTTTGATATAGAGCCGACATGAATATGTCGTATATGGCTTTGTTTTCGATCAATTACAATGTTGTTAATTTATCTTATATAGGTAAAGAACGGAGAAAACTCCTTTCTTATCTCACAAAATAATGGTTATGTTACATCATATATAAGATGGCTATTAATGTAATAATTGTACATATCTCTAACTGCGTAAAAGTCTACAACTTTTAATAATCTTTGTGTTTATGTGGTAAAAAATACATCATCCTAATTTGAAAAAGAAGACGAAAAAAAAACAACCCATGAACATTATGAAAAGTTTCTTTTCTTATGTAATTTATATTTGAACATTTGTTTCAAAGTAATTTGAATGAAGTAAACAAATAAGAATGGAGTAGTAACTTTTGTTGAAAAAAGAAATTACCTGACAAGACAGTATACACATTTAAATCGTAATAAATGTGCACAAAAAAATGTTGTAATTTTTTAATTAAATAAAATCAGTATATGTACTAAATATGAAGGGCCTTAAAGTAATCGATAAAATCAAACAGACATTGGCATCCATTGTGAGAATTTAATATAAACGACAAACATTATATTTGATCACTTATAGGCTATAGCCAATAAATATTATAATTAAAAATCTTTGTCCTTTTTTTCTTTTTTTTTTTTTAATCTGTGCTCCCTCCATACATACATATTGTATATGTATGTATGTCTAAAAATGCAATTAGAAATTTTCCTAATAGCCGAAAACTTTGAAACAAATAACTTTTCAGACGTGCTGCCTTATTTTTCCATTGTACAATTGTACATAGGAAGAAAACAAAGTTTTTTTTTTTTTGTTTTCACTTTTTGTGTGCAGAAAACACAATCGTGAAATTTTCTGGGTAAATTAATGCACATGTTTTAACTTCTTTTTGCCCAATTTTATTATTGATTACATAAATTGGAAATATTTAGGACATTAATTCTTAATGATAACATTAAGAAAGCCATTTCAGATTAAAAAAGGTCTTTTCCAGGAAATATTTTCATATTAAGAATTACGAGAAAATAATTCGAACGTTTAATTTAGGATAGTCGAGAGAGTCAAAATTGGATAAATCATTCGTTAAAATGTTATAATTTTCATTGTTTGCTGGAGGTATCAGTAAGAGGTGAAGGTGGAAAACATTTCCAACAATTAAGTGAAATGCAAAAAAAAAAAAAACGTACCACCCACCCACATTGATTTTAAATGACAGAAGAAGCGGCCAATAAAGTTCCTTGGAGTGAGATCTCTAATCATACATCTTCTTTCCTATGTTTTAAAAATTCTTAGTCCTCGATAGATGAGCCTATTAGACATCCCTCTTTTTATATACATTTATCTCAACTGACTTGAGCTTGATCAAAATTTTGCAGCAATTGAGGTGTTCTTTTTACGGAAACCTTACAAATGCCATTTTTGAGATAATGCCATATTTGACTTGTTGTTAATTTATTTATGTAATTGTATAGAAGTTCAACTTTCATAATACGACTACATATATTACGGTCTAAGCTTTAGACTCTAAGCTATTAATTTAAAAGAATTTTTTTTTAATGTTTTCCATTCAATTTAGTCGCTAATTGATTATGTCGCATTTTAAACAGTATCAGGGAACAATGGAATATTGTTTTCTCGTTGGAAGAAGTTCAAAGAGTTTCATTTAATTTAATATATCAATCGTTTTTTTCTCTTTTATTTTTATATTTCACTTTTGTTCAAAAAAAAAAAAAACAAAATGTTTAAATTTCATCCATGAATTATTATTATGTTTACCCCTGTCTATTCAAAAGCCCCACCACCCATTATATACAATTTTTGAGTGGTTAGAGCTTATATTATGTGTATATATATATATAAGTATATAAAGTACATATACCTTAAAATCTCCCATTTTATTTCAGCTAAAGCTTAAATTCCAAAACAAAAGCACAAAAAAAAAATTAAAGATAAAAAACAATTTTCTGTTTTCTCTGCTTATAATTTGATTCATGCCTTTTTGAACCAGGTATATATGTACCTATATATGTATGTATATACGATGAGACTATATCATAAACATTTTTTTTTTACCATTTTTACGTCATAATCCTCTCTGTTCATCATTGTGGTTTGAACTTGAACTTAATAAAATATTGAAAGCGCTTAGGGTTACCCGTAAAGGACCCAAAAACATTTTTTTTTTTGCTGTGGGTATGTTAAGTTTATATTCTACTAGACATAGGACATAGGTCATATGTATGTGTAGTGTGGTGGCTGCTAAAACATTCTTGGACCATTGAATGTATAAATATAAATATTATACGTATATGTATATAGAAAAGAAACTTTCAATCAACCATTGTGTGTTTACATTTTTGTTTAGATATAGTATGCTACTCATTTCCAGTTCTGGAACCCTTTTTACCCATTATATTTTGGAGCAAAAAGAAAAAAAAAATGTTATGTTCGAACCCAGCTCGATAATATATTTCCTATCTACACTATAATATAAATGGCTATATATATGGCATCTATATGTTACATATGCTTCGATTACCCACCCTAAATCATCGTAAAACCTTTTTTCATCCATTTGTATTTTTCAATGTACCAAACGAAAATACTCATAGGGGTATAGGGGATTTTTTTTTCTCTCACAAATAATCGATTGTTCCATATATGTACTACTTACACACTGTAGGTAGGTTATCTATAGATTGTATTACCTTTTGTACTTTAGATTTTGTCTGCAAATTTCTTTTTTTTTTCGTATATTTTCATTGAGTTTTAATCTTTTGAAATGCTAGCAATAAATTACAGAATTGTTTACATTTTGATTATTGGTTGGGGAAATTTATCTACAATTATCTCAAGGGAACAATAAAAATTGTCGAAAAACTCTTTTTCTCTTTATAGATTTACTTTTTTTCTTATTTTTGTTTAGATATCCAGGACAATTCTCTACAATTTGTGGCATTGACATTATCGAAAAAAGAAATTAAACGTTTACTTCCTATGTATAATGTTTGCTAGAGGTATCCCAATAGGAAACATTTTTAAAGTTAAAAATTGGATTGTCAACTTATGTGACGATCGACCATGTATCTTTTTGGAGACCAGTAGTTATAAGTAGAACACGATATGTGCAGAATGTAACTTACATTTCATATTTATGGATTGCATATCTGTTGATTATTATTGATGTCCTTTCAACAAAGGGTAGTTTACACACAATCGCAAACAATTGTCAACCCTCCATTCAAAAAATTTCTTGATCAGAACTTTTTTCTAAATCTGATTACTTACAATGAAAATGTTTCCAATCTTCAGACTGATAAATAGAACTTTACAAAGATTTTTCCAAATCTAATGACGCCGACTGAGAGTTATTTGTCAAAAATTTACAAATAGTATAGTTCTGACCGCGTCTTGAAGACTTGAAGTCTTTAGGCAGTCCTGAAGCAGTCCGACATATTTACAAACAGGAAGCGCTGAAATATTGCGTAAATGAATATGAACATTGGGATTAGAAAAAACGTGAAAAAAGTGAAGATTGCTACCGCAATACATTTGACTACACTATGTCAGTTTATGTGGGTCAATTATGAAAAACTTCTAAACTCACTACAATAGCTAAAAGATAACTCATATCTGAGGGTATAGTTAGTACCGCAAAGTACATTTTATCTAAATGGAAACGCTTTGACCTGCCAAAGATTACATTAACGGAACGATCCCCCAGCAAATTCATTAACACTACATTGCTCGGCAGACACGTTAAATATGAATTAGTAAATTTAGCTGGAGTGAGTCGCGATAAATTTTAAGCTACAGTTGACAGTGACGCACAACAATAACAAAAATATATATAAATTATTCTAACTATAGCAATGAATTTTCTTTAAAAAGAATTGGCCATCATGTTGCCATCTGTTGAAAGGCTGTGGCTTAAATATGTGTCAAGGAGTTTAATTTAAAAACTTACCATCGTATCCCTTATGGGATAATGTCAAAAAAGGTTTAACGTTTCATTTTTGTTTTGTTCTTGTTATAAAAAATTTATCGATGAAAACGATAGTCCTCTCGAGATATTTCTTAAAGGAGCGCATTTTTTGTTAGGAAAAACAAAAAAGACATGAAAATACTCTAAAATTGGGTCAGACATCCCTATCCGCTCTCAATATGTCATTTTGATATTATAGACAGAAAAAAAATAAGGACTATGCAATCTGGGAAACTCCCGTATAAATTCCTTTACACACATTAATATTCATGACAACATGAAGTATAGGCATATGAAATAAATTGGAACAGGACGAATTGTGTCAAGATATATTATAGCAATATGAATTAAGTATCTACCTATGTACGTATACATTGTACATATATATTATAAAGGATAAAGAAGATTAAATGTGTGTGGGATGAATGAGCCCTTTAAGTCTAATCAGTCTAATCATTATTAAGAAATTACTTTATATTCCGTTCAATACCTTTTGCACATCATATTTCTGTAAGTTATGAATTTAAAATTTCTTTTTTGAAAAGTGTAAGCCTTATATACGCATTATGTAAATTTATCTATGCATATACATAGAATACATATACATCTATCTATGGATGTGTAGGATTACGCGTTTTATTGTAAAAGAAAATTGTCAGAAAAAAAAACATAATAAAGAGTGCCGAATGAGAAATCCTTTTGCATTCAAAAGTTTTCTTTTTTTTTTTCTTCCTGTATTACACATACATGCAGGGCCGTTTTAGGATCGTCGTAGGCTTTAGGTACTTTTGTATAAAAACTGTATTTGTAATCCTTTTTAATTTATTGCCCACGTTATTCAATTATTAATATATTTACATTATTTTTGAATTTTTGTACGTTAATAGCCATTAATTTGCATAAATAATTAGGATTAAAATTTAACTGAGCCTATATAATATGTAGCACCTTACCTACATACATCCCAGTGGCTAAACAATTGAGGCATGATTTTCTTAAAGGACTATCCTCAAATGTAATACAATAGTTTTATTATCTATTTCTATATATACATAATAGTGAAAGTAGATATAATATTTGGATTGATTTCTGAAAAGCCCCAGGCACAGTGCTTACTGTGCCTATAGGATAAGACGACCCTGCACAATTATACACTAATTATACACTAATATACATATGCAAATACAGTGCTGCATTGTTAGATGTTGAATATTGACATACATTATTAGTACATATAGTACCCGATATTACAATGAATTACTTAAATTCATGAAAAATTATTTCAAATTGTTTTCTATCAAATTTAATTTAGATTGTTTTGTTATGTGATTGAAAAGAGACAGCCGAAAATTCTAATAAATTAATATATATTTTGGTAAATAAATAAATATCTGTCAAAAATAATTTGATAAAAAATAAGTTTGACTTTCTATTGACAAAATACGAAATAGGTTTTTCCGATGAAAAAAAAAGCTCACCAAATATCAGAATGTTATCACTTAGATAAAATTCGTTACAAATCTGTATTTATACAGGCAGTGTGTACATTGATCTTTCTATTTGTTTATTTTTTATCTCCGAAACTTTATACATACACACATACACATACATAATACATATGCCTATCGCTTATCCTCTGTGCATTTTTCAGCTATCAATAATTCATAAAAAAAAAAAAAAAAAAACAAATGGGACTTGTCATAAATCCAACAGAAAGTTTGTTTTGACATACAAATATTTGTTTATATTGTTTTGTTTTTTTTTAAAAAAACTCCAGAAAAGATGTGGGTATGGTGTTCGACCCTAAGTCTGAGAATATGAATGCAGACAACGTTTTTATCGAAATCCTTCTTTATTTAGCAGAAAGGTCGTTCAATTTGGATCAGCCGTGTGCCACCAAATAGCCAAAAATTCATCTACACTACAACTATTATATTTCATTAAACTGTTAAATACATAATTGAATTTCTTTTATTTTCAATTACATTTGCCAGACAAATTAAATGGCTGAACAAATTTTTTATTCAAGATTTAGTTCTTTTGTATCTGTATAGCCTTTTATGTTGTCATATACTTACTTACACATTTTATTTGTCAGGATAATCCTCGCATAAATGTGTACTGTTTGGAAGGACTGATAAATACAATCCAAGATGATAAAATATTTGACTTTTTTATAATTCTGCATTTATTTTAAGAGAATGAGAATTCAAGCTTAAGAAGAAGAATTCAAGTGTGCGGTTTCAATAATAGCGTTTTCAGTAGGTATTCGGTCAGTTGTATCCGTAAAAATAGAAAAAAAAGGATAAAATGACTGAGATTAAGGATGGGGAGGATTAACAGGCCTATTCTGTGCAAAAGTTAAAATCGCTCATGGTAGCTTGCCTCTATATTTCACCTTATGATAGTTTTTACTTGAAAGTGTATTCTAGCCTAAAATCTATGAAAATAGTTGAAAATCTGTCATAACTTAAAATCGACATACTAGACGTATTTCAACCATAATTGATTATCATAAGTGACAATTCTGTGTTTCTGAGTGCATTTTTTTAATAAAATTTGTGAAATTATTTTTGGAATTATTTTTAAATATTTATATCAAACATTTTAATAAAAAAAAAATCACAACAACAAAATACACTAATACGATAGGCTGAAAAATTCACCACAGTGTTGATGAAAAAATTAAAATCAGTTCTAGTTATGATACATTTTGCTAGAATACCAATTTTCTATCATAGAACCCAAAATCGCTCATAACACAGAATAGGCCTGTAAATGTCACTTTAATATGTACCTAATTTTGGTTTAAATATTCTAAATAGTTAGTTCAGTGATGAAAATGTACCCAAATGAGTTGTCAAGAATAAGGCAGTAAAGATGCGCCTGTTCCAAGGAAACTTGTCAAGTAAAATAGATAAACTGAATATCTTTATCTGAATGAACGAACACCCAATTAAAAAGATATGAAATCAAAGTATGAAAGAAATGTCATTTCTCTAGTTAGAGTTTACATAGCCCAGTATTAAATAAATTACCAAATTTGACCCTAGATTTGGATCTGGACTTAAATTCGAAAACTTTTTTGGTACACAAACAGTTTGGACGATCATTTATTGAATCAGAAAGTTAAATATATAAAAAATAATGTTTATGATAGAAGCTGTTCTCGACGTTACATGTACGTCATTGAAAAGCATCTTAAATATTATGTCTGCACATGAATTTTTGTTTGAAAATTTAATGTTATTAACAACATAAGTTATGTACCTACTGCACAATCCGACCTTATAACCTTTTCTTTAAATTTTTTATGAATACAGCACTGTGTAATGTGCGTGTGTGTGTGCGTGTATCACATCTTCAAGTAATAAAAAGTTAAGAAAGTTGAACTTTCGTTAGAGCTTTGTTCTATTTTTTTTTTTTTTATACATAGGTGGGTAGTCCAATTTAAATTCCTATATCGATTTCAATCTGCATATGTAAGTATTTGAACAAAGAGAATTTTTTGGGAACAAAGAGCTTACGGAAATTTTGGTTGAAATCTTTAATTGATATATAAATGAATATCAAATTATTAGAACTCAATCAAATTCTTGTGGCATGATGCTAAAATAAGGTTTTGTTTCATGATGTTTAATATATATCACTTCATTTATTGATTAAAAATTATTTATTCAAAAATTTTGAGATGAAAGTTTGCATTTTAGATGTGAAACTTTCTTGTTCTTGAGTAAATTATGTATTAAATTGGCTTTATACTTGAAAGATTTGGAGTACCTACTAAAAGGAAATGTTGAATTACTAGGTTCCTTGAGAAATACGTATGCGAGTGAATATAATATGTAGAGTAATATAATTTAATCATGATAATTATTTAATGAGAGATAGTCAACACTGTTACATATAATTTTGTATTGCATATGTGTAAGAGTATGTAATATCAACATTTCTAAATATGTATTTGTTTTTGCCGGATAATTCCATTTAAATGGAGGAATATTGTTTTTCTCATTTTAATTAAAATCTGTGTAAGTATCTCTCCCTAAATTTGGCTCTTACTTTAGTAACGCAGCGTGCATTTTATATTTTCCTATGCAAAAAAATTCTGATTAAACTACCTTAATTGTTGCATAACTACCTTAATTGTTAAAATATTTTAATAATGATAATCTTATTTTGAAGTATAATTTTATTTTCAATGTTTTTTACCTTATAAAATTTTTTCGTTTTTCTAACAAAATATCAAGAAAATCATCATATGGGCACATTTTGCAAGCCTAAATTTCCATGGAAAAATTGTTTTCCAGAATGACCAGTTTTGAGTTGCAAATTTTGATTATTTTCTCAAAATATTGATAGAAAATCGAAAAAAAATTATTAAGCTAAAAAGATTGGAAATATAACTTTTTTAAAATAAAATTTACTCCATTAAAATATTTGAAGAATTGATGGAGTTACGCGGCCGTATTGTAAGAATGTCTGAGAAACGTTGCATATGTATAGGCAAAAATAAAACTCACGCTACGCCACTGCTCTACTTTATTAGTACTTAAGAAGTCTTAAATAACTTAAGATCTCGGCAATTTGTTTATATTTACTACTCTAAAAGTACCAACTACGAATTTGGTGATTAAAATAAATAAGTCTGAACATACAATAACTATTCTTGTTACTTAATAATGTCCTATCTCAGACACAAATTGTTCTGGAAAACTCTTGATCTGGAAAACTCGCCATTTGAAAAAAAAGAAGATATTTCGGCACTTTGTTCATAATAAGGTCTAACTACAGATTCAAAAAGTCGATCTCAATATATGTTAAATAACGCAAGTAATTAGGCGGTTAAAGTTTTGTTGGTTTAAAAGCAATTTAAGATTAAGCAAACAACTTATTGTTTGTAGTCTCATTAGGGATTTTCGATCATAATATGTCTTATCCATGAGAATATAATTAATTATTATTTGTGGATTATATACACTTCATATAATAATAGTTAGAGAGTGCCTGGCTACTTTGGGAGTTTTAGATATTTAATCTTCTAATCTAATTATTCTATATTGTAATATGTACCTACATACATACTATCATAATACCCATGAACTCTGAATCTAATATGTATATTTGGCCCTCTGGAGATTTCATCGACCATATATGCCCAGCCGAGAAGATACTATCCCACTTAAGTATATGAAGGTGAATAAATATCTTACATGTACTAATAAAATATGTACGAGAGAAAATAATCTTAGTTAATCGAAATAATTAATTCAAGTTTTGAAGAAAATTAAATTAAAAATCAATAATAAAAAAAATATTGTAAAAGGCGCCATTTTTTTTTTAAAGTTTTTGATTAGATATTATACGTTTGTGGTTTAATTTCAACGTGGATACCGGGAATAGTCTGATTATATACGGTGGCTGCATCAGCATAAAGGCATACCTTCCTCTAATCTTTAATGTAATTACTTAAGATTTGTATGGTTTTCCTTTTATTAGTTATATCAAAAAGAAACTCGGCTCCTCAGTATATTTAATGTTTTACCTTATATATAACGGAACCCACAAATTCTATTTGAACGGTATGTACAATGTACATATATAGACACTGCGTGGTGGATGCTTTATATAGAAAAAGGTCGATTTCGATGTATGTATGTATGTATCTAATTTGTAGAGCCAGAGACATAACAAGTAATAATTGGCTTCCTCTTGAAATATCATTTCAAGAAATTAAATTTTAAGATACCAACAGAAACAGAACGTTTGTTCTTTAGATTGGTCAACATGATAATCAAGGCGTTTAATCTTCTTTTGTTCTTTTTTTTTTTTTTTGGTTCATTTTAATTTGACTAATTCTCTCAGGGGACTGAAATTAATTGGTCTTCTTTTATTTTGTTTTCGTGCCTATCTCTTTAGTTATTTGATTTTTCTTATTTTTCTACAAAATTTTATGTTTTGCTACTTCGTGATTTCATTACCTAACTCTCTCATTAAAACGTGTCATTATTAAATTTATAACTCTATTAACATGAAATAGAAGAACATATTGATCACTCACTCTATATAAAAAAAAAACTCCTTTAATAGTGATGCGTCAATCTGACATCGGAGGTTCTTAAGTAAGGAAGTAATAATTTCACTCTAAATTCTTTGTGAATCTACAAGAATAGAGTGGTAAATACCAAAACTCTATCAAATTGGTTCTAGAGAAAGTGATCATCTGTGTAGGACGACCTGTATTATAACTTCGTAAATATTTTTCAACGAACCTACCCTTATTTGTTGTAAATATCGGCAATTTAGAGCTACAATAGTCAATAGGACCCGATCAATAAATAAATATGTGAAAATGGATTGCATTAGTAAAACAGGGAGATAAAAAAAAGACGCTGGATTCAAATCCCCTTGTGACAATTGGTCTCACTCGTAAAATAACAAATGGCATGAACATGAAAAAGTATTTGCTTAAATTTAGAGGCAGTTTGAAATTGTCCAATTTTCCTTTTTTTTTCTTCTTCTTCGTCTTTCTTTTATGGTGTAAATAAAAAATATATTTTAAATTCAAAAGCTACAAGATTTCGTCTTCTTAAAAGCTAACCATTTCTTAAAACAATAGTCAAGTCAGTGTAAGTAATTGGTACTCAAAGTAAAAAACAAACAAAAATATTGAACTTACCCTTTCACGGCTTTTAAATATGGGTGGCTCATAAGTAACATCTGGATCAAACACTTCATCGTCGTCATCACAATTTGGACACTGCTGCTGAAGCTTATCCAGTTGATTTTCAATAGTTGATGGTGAAACTTTATCCTGATGTTCAATGCCCTTTTTCCTTGATGGTTTTTTCGGTTTAATTTTACCACCATCATTTGATGATTTATACATTTGCTGCTCTTTTATTTGATTAATAACATTGGACGACGTATCGTCATTTATTTCTAAATGCTGTTCTTGATTTTGGGACGTATTTTCGATTTGTTGAAGTGGTTTTTGTTCGGATTTCAAATTAGGGGAAATAACAGGACGCGACAATAAATTATTTTTAATTGATTGATTTTTTCCAT
This sequence comes from Platyura marginata, assembly GCA_026745375.1. Classification (NCBI taxonomy): domain Eukaryota; kingdom Metazoa; phylum Arthropoda; class Insecta; order Diptera; family Keroplatidae; genus Platyura; species Platyura marginata. The sequence continues at coordinate 207,223 of JANSTT010018269.1, forward strand.
TATCCTTATTCTCATTGATTTGACTAGATATCTTTGCAAGTCCGGCCGGTCGGGTGTATTTGATAATCTCATCACAGTCTCTCATCAATTGATTTTTGCCAATTTCCGTTTCCTTTGTTTGGCATGTCTTTGGTATGGTGCCTGTAATTTTGACAGTTGATTTACTATGATCACTGATTATTGGTGATGATTTTGAACTGCCACTTTTTGATGAACTTGATTTATCATTTTTCTCCAACGATTTTGAATGTTTCTCCAGATACTTTACGATCTGTAGATTTTCATGCGTCTGCTTATATTTACAGGCAGCCGATGACATTTTATCACTACTATCTACCCGTCCATAATCACCTAAAATATTCGTATTTCTTATATCTAATTGAATTGTTTCACTATCACATTCTAGTTCGGGTTTATTGTGCTTGGGATTAGTGTTGCCAGCTATGCCTGTGCATGTAAATGTTGGATTTGATGTGGTCTGATAGACATTGTTCTTTTTCACATTAGCAATGTGTTTAATGAAATCTTCGGCATATCTCGTTGTTTTCGAATCAATTGTGTCATCTTTGTATAATGTATTCGATGGCATTCGTGTACTATTATTTCGGCTAAAGCTGACTTCATCGAAATCGGATGAGAAATAACTGGACGAGCAATCACAGTTTCGGCAATCATAACGGCAATTGTCCGAAAATCCACATTTTTCATCATCAAAACTGCACCGTCTACATTCGAAATCAAATCGACAACTTTCGGAGCTACCAAAATAGCGTCTTTGAGAACGATACGAGAACAACGAATCGCCAATACTGGAATCACTCATTTCTGTTGTTTTATGATATTTGTGGGAATTTTCACTTTTCACCGATGTATTTCCGCTTAAAATTGACGTTCTCGAATCGGATTTATAAATTTTTGGATGCAAAAAATCCGATTGAGGACATATGAACTCACATTGACTGCTAAATGCTTCCGGGTGTTGTTGCTGCTGTTGTTGCTTTGCATATTTCTGATGTAATGAATCACTGGACGATGATGATTTTGTACGGCTTGCATCATATAGAGATTGTACAGCTTGCTGCTGTTGCAGATGCAATTGCTGTATTGGATTGTATTCGCTGGTAAATGCCACCGGTGTTGTTTCAACTTTATACACACCGGGATTATTGGGATTATACGATTGATACTGAAGAACATTTTGCCGAAATTGTTTTAGAGTATTGATATTTTCGTTTTGTGTTGCATAGCTTTTATTAATAAACGATTCAGATTTGTCTGCTAATGGACTTCGGACTATTTTGGAAGATGCCGATTCTTCTAAGGGCACAACATTCTTGCATATATCACAGCTATTATTGGTACATTCTTGAATACAGAGTTCACAATTCGGATAGTTTTTGTGAGTGTCTTCTTTGTCATCGAAACAAATTTCTTCGTAAATATTTTCCTTACTTCTAGCCAACGGTGGTCTAGTATTCTCGTCTAGCGTTGATCGTTGCTTTAGGATTTTTTTCTTAGACGACTTAATGCCTTCTTTCAATAAATAATAATTAAAACTTTTAATACCTATTTCACCTTTAAGGAGTTGTTTGCCGATACGAAAACGGCCCGGATCTTTGTTTTTTCCATTTTCACTGCTATTATTATAGCGCGTCTCAAAGTCATATAAATCACCTTGCGAATCGGGTGCCGTATAAGTAGCACCGACATCAAGCGAACGTTGCTCAAATCTCTCTCTACTTCTAGACGATCTGGGTGTGTCGGGCGTAAATTCTTTAGTATCAAAATCGGTATAGTATTGTTGGGTTTTTATTTGAAAATTATCTACACTTGTATCACTTCTATGATAAGATTTATATTTGGTTTTTGGATCGGGCGACTTTGATACTCGATCACGTTGGAAACACAATGTCTTTTTTTGTTGTTTCGTTATATTTCGGTCTAAACTTTGTCCACGATTATATAAATCACCATCGTCCGAACTGCTCGAATCAACCCGTTTACTTGAACGATTACGTAATTTATCTTCACTTTTGTGTCCTTTTCGTTTTTTCACTTTATTATCGTATAGCCTAGAATCACCTGACTTATTTGAACTGCTGCTGATGTCAGCAAGTCTAGTTTGCGATATAAACGATGATCGTTGGCGCACCGATTCTGGACCACTGTTACGTCTCATTGGTAAAGCTAAATGTCGTACGTCTTCTGTATATGCCGGATCATCGGTGTAGCGATCATGTATAATCGGTTGAGAGAATTGTTTGAACTGAAAAATTAATTGAATTTATTTACTGTATTACTGGTTTTTTTTCTTAATAAAAACTTAAAGATTAAGAGGGCTTATTAAAATATATCTACCCTTGTGAAATTGTTTACGCTTCGCCACTGTTTATGCCTGTATAACGATTATTTTAGAAAATATTTTCATAGATATTTTCATGTAAAAATATTTTTTGCATAAATACTTAATATATAAAGATGTTTACTTATACTCAATATGCTCTCTGATGTACGTACATCGTACATATATAGTAACAAACAAATTCAAAAAGAAAATTTTGCCATGAGCTATGCCAATTAAATTACAAAAGCAAATTCCATTTTTATAATTTTGTTTTTGTTATATTTAATGTATAAACATCTGCTAAAATGAACAAAAACAATTACAAAAGTCAAGTCACCATCAATATTAAGTATATAAAGAAAGCAAAAGAAAAGCTCACCGTAAACTTTTGACAGACAAATACAGCGTTAGTCGTCCGGCACAAAAGGTACAAATCTCCCCAAATAGCATCCATAGGGGCACGAGCTCTTTCTATAATATATATTTTCATGGGGATGTTTTTATATGTATTGGGGGTTTGAGTGGGGGTGGTGGTATATATACCTACATAAATATATATTATTTGTTAAGCACGTCAATAAAGAACTACTATATGTGAGGGTTTACATTGGGCTTTAGCATTGGCAAAATTATATTTACTCAATGGACAAATTTTCACCAAGTCACTCGTAAAAATTGAGATCTTACACAATAAAACCGAAAATGTATAGTTATAGTACATTGAGTATAGACGGTCTTTCAACCATTTATTCGTATATTATGCTGGAATATAAGATTAATTTCTAATTCTTTCAAATCCAAATTGCAGAATCATTTTATCAGATGACTATGCATGAAGATGTACTATCCGGACGAGAAAAAAAAAATCATCAAACATTTCGGTGTATAATAACAGATAAGATAAATTATATGTACAAAAACATATTGTAAGGGAAAAACGGGTATTTTGAAATGATCCCTTTTGTCTGACAGTTTGCTAGCTACAGTATGGTTGAAAAGATATTTTATGTTCCTTAATTACGGTGCGATTGTCTGTATGTGAGTCGTTGTCAAGAGTGTCAAATCTACGGTAAAATTGCCACTTATATCATCATCAACATCATCGAAAAGGCGACATTAAACAAAACATCACAAATGAATGATTTTCCCCCAAGTCCTTTTTTACTAATTACTGTTCCTTAACAAGTGGAGAATTATTCATAATTACGTTTATGTCAAAATGAAAAATAATTAGCTAAGTAATGAGTTGAAGTTGTTGTAACATATATCTTCATTATTCTCCGTACAAGAAATCGATTCCATTTAACAGTTATGTATCCGAATAAATAGGAGCTATAGGAACCGAAAATTCCTTTAATATGACAGGCTTACATATACCTGCCGTAAGTCAATATGTAGAAATTACATGTTATGTAGGAACATACATATAATAATAATAATAATAAATATAATGAGCCATCAGCAAATCTCTGGCTAATAACCAGCAGCTTTAAACTTGAGTATTCTTTTAAAGTTGTAGACAATACTATTATATTGGGTACTTCGTGAGCCTTTACGTCTCTCTCTCTCATTCTACTTTTCCCGGAGAATTTTTAAAGACGTTAAGAAGATCAACATTTTTCACTAATTAGATTAAAAATATTTTTTTATGACCATCATACTCGTACTTTAAAAATATTAGATAAGATCAATAAAATAATAATTTCTTTTTCAATAAGACATGCCTTTTCATATTATGTTATAATTTGCCAACCTGTCATTAATGCCAAGGCGTATAGGCATTATATGTCGTGTTACCTAAACTGTTGTTGGAGATGATTCAAATTACCGAGATTTACTTATTATAGGTAGTGATTATTTAAATATGTAGGCATTGTATTACAAGAATTAGCTTCAGTACCGAGCAACAACAAAAAAGTTCTAGTTCTAGTTTCTATATATAGGCATCCTCTAGGTATATAACATTCATTAAACGATATGGTTTACTAATACCACACTAATCCATGTCTAATTACGAACAAAAACCTTTTAGCTGTAGGTTAATATACAATACATCAAACAAATGGCAAATTATCATGTTTCAGCTATATGACCTATTTAACTTCATGAATAACTTTGTTCCAAATGAAATAAGGTTGCATTAGTCTCTTTTGTTTTGAGTAAGTGCTTATTGCTCAACGCCAGTTGATTACAGATATGAAACTTTCTAAGTGTCATGGGTGTCAATTAACTCGTTGCAATTTCTATTTGCAGTCAATGTCTCTCTCTTATGAAAATTAAATTAGCAAATTAAATGGTAAAGGTAATTTAATGGAAGGATAATTTAAAGTTAATTTCGATAATTACAAAAAAAATGTTGAATTTTACTTTTAAGGCTGGTATATCAAGGATGTCGTAATGATAGTGAATATATTCAATGTGACTCTCTGCAAAGATATTTTTACTTATACAAAAAAAAATATTAACTATAAGCACAAAAAGTATATTTCTAGCAGACTCTTGTGTATACATATAAAGAAATGAAGTAAATCTGAGTGATTAATTCATTTGAGTTCTCTATCAATTATTCTTTACGGAAATACTCATTCCATTACATATTTGGAGAATTCGTGCCTGGTATATATATAGTTGGTTACCAATGTGTAGATATTTGGATAAATCAACCAAATATTTAATTACATTAACTAAGTATATGTATGAAAATTAACAGACTGAGCATATACGGGCGCACACCAAAAAAATAAATCGAAAAATGTTCTTTCCGATGTTTTCTATTGATGAACAGATGAATTTTCCGAGCCCGGTAGTTATCTTGTCAATTTTCGAGTATTTTGTGAGATATTAAAGTCGATAATATTTTTAAAATTAAATGATGACATGAATTCTACACTAAACACTTATTTAACATCGTTTCGCACATCGATATTTTGTTGTAATTCAATATTATTAACAATTTATTGATATAACCAGTCTGTCAATAATTGAAAAGAATCTATTTTCTTTTAAAGCACAAATAATATAAACTGTAAAATATTTGACAATCCTCTGAAATTGAATTTCCTGTGAAATAGCTCCCTTTTCGATGTTTGTAAATAAATAGAGTTTGTTTATTGTTTGTTCATATACCTCTATGTATGTATATTGTACAACGCAAGAAATGTAACAAATACAGATTTAATTGGTTGTGTGGTTTTTGTGCGTCGTATTTATTTGCGTGTATTTCTGAAATAATAGGGTGTTTTTGTTGCCGACAATTTTAAGGGGTGAGGGGAGTACTGAATTATAATTGTTTTAAAACAACATTAATGTTATTTCATGCGTATATCGATATGCAGATTTTGTCCTTCAATTATATGTACCTATATAATATTTATGAGCCATATACATTATATGTACATTACATGATAATATATGTACGTCTTATTCGAATATATAGTATGTATGTATACCACAATATTTATACCTTTATTGTGATTAGGGTTTAAGAAGACTACGTCGACGTATGTATCCATATAGGTACTTGGTTCGCTAACAACTTATTCAAATAAGTATACGTGTCTTTACATGAAATAAAACTACGTCGACGAAGTTATTCGAATAACATTATGTATGTATGTTCTCTGGATGTGAATGAGCCAATATATCACATTACAATCAAAAAACTAAGTTGCTCCAAAATTAATGAATAAGCAAAAGAGGCAATTTGGTGATTGTTTTGAGAATTTAAAAAAAAAAATTATTAACTGGTTTTGTTAGCCAAGGAATTCCTTCTGAAAACTTCTTCTTGCTTGAATCTCGGAATTCACATTAAATTGAATGATTCTTCTCTTCTCTTCTCTTTTATGAATTTAAGGAATTGCATAGTATAAACACTTTTGTTTAAAATTAACATTTAAATTCAATTCTTTTCAAGAAAATTATGCTTAAATAACTAATGACAATATAAACAAAAAAATTAATTACTTCGATTGAAATAAAATTTAAATTAATTTCGTGTCGAAATAAAAAATCAAAGTGCCGAAACTAATTTCTACACATTCGAAACCATCAGTTTTACTATAAAGACCTTCAAATATCCAATTTTTTTTTGTCCACTTTTTTAGATTTAAGAAACCAAAATTTTAAACATAACAGAATTAATTGTCATAATCCAATTATATTCCTATGCAGGTGTTTAACTCTATATGACAAAAAAATCATTACATAATAAATGCCATATCATATCAACAGTCAACATATCCAAAAAGTGACATTATCATCAGTCTCATCGTTCTTCCCTAATTATGATTTATTTGTTATACATTCAATTAGTAAAAGCTTATTCAGGATAGACAAATTAATCCCTGAAATAGCTTCAAACAATTATTTTAATTATCAAAATGTAATTGGAGAGTGAAAAACCAAAAATTAGTTTTATTAGAGAAAATTGACTGACAGATCAATATAAAGTCGACCCCGGTATGTCTACCAACGTTATAGTCACAATATATTTATACATATATGCATACATATATACAGTACTGGGTACCTACCTCTACTAATACCAACCAAACAAAATAGAATTATAATGAAGATGAAATTAGGGTTGAATGTCAGTCATGTATCTAAATTCGAAATGATGAAAATAATGATTTTGTGGCGCGTTGCCCGAATGGAATGCGAAAACATCATTAAATCAATTAATTAATAATGAAAATAAGCGACCTATAAAAATAAACATTATTACGTATTTTTCCGTTCCTGATACGCATTTTATCCCGTGATTTATGATAATTATACTAACAGTCTGGACATTAATGCGGATAGCATAAACTATTTTCGTTTCATATTTATGTATCGTCTTTATTATATAGTTTTTTTGTTTTATCTTTATTTCCTCGCCGCATCGTGATAAAAATTAATTAATAACTAATGATTTCAGTTTTGGTTAATTGTTGATACTGAAAATATTTAGGTCAATCAATTGATATACGATACCTATTGTGTTATTATTCCCATAGCATATTTATTGATTTATGTATGCATGTACTGTACATATGTATGTATGTATAGTAGTAAAATTATAGGTAAATAATTATGCGTAAAATCTTTCTTAAACCTATAACCGGATAGTGGGTGTATATGTATTATGGATAGACCGACATAGTTATTGTTTAAAGTGGAACATTCGAACATTCCTGTCATCCATTAGGTGAAATTGTTTAGCTCATATTGCCATAATTTCATTTGTCATGTATCAGAATGTTATATTGTGGTTCGCAATTGGTTTAAATCGATAAATTGATGGAATGAATTGCAACAGAATGCAAATTGCCTTCAACAAAATTATCCTCAAATTGAAAATAGCCTTCAAATTTTTAAAACTCAATTTCGAATAACTAAAGTTCATGGTTCATCGAATAGACCAATAGAGGGTATGGTAAGATATTATATAAAGCTCGACGGTGCCATGAAGGTAATAAAATAACTACATATGTATATCTACTAAACGGACATCTTATATATTTTCTTTATTTATTTATAATATTAACAATCGACCAATTTTAGTTTTTAAAAATACCTACCACCACGTGGAAATTCGCTAATATAATTCTTTAATTGAGAGAAGTACCTATGTAAGTATTTTTTTTAAAATTACTAATGTTGTCAAGGTCACAATGCCAACAATATCATGCAGTAGGTCATTTTTTTCTCCTATTTTGCTCTTTAAAAAAATGTTTATTTGCAACTTTTCTGTATGTCACCCAATTTAATAGATTTATGTTGGAATATCCAATTCAGTGTCAAAAAATTATGGAAGGAGGATGTTTTAGGGAAAACGATATACAACTGTCTCTGAATATTGTGCATTTGAATATTGAAAGAAAAATTTCATTGCATTTGGAAGAGATTGAGCCAATTAATCATCTTAAAAAATGTAGGTTTTTTTTAAATAATTACTACTTTATATAATAGTAGTAGTACAATCAAAGTATTTAATTAGCCACTTACCTTGAATTTATTTTTCTTGCCCGATCGATTGTTTTGCATCGGAACATTTGTAAGTTTCAAAAATTTCGGTCGAACTGGCTGTTTAGATTTTAAATTTTCCAAGTTCAGCTCAGACGATGTGTCTGTTGTCATCTCAAAGTATCTGAATTCTGTTAAATCTACAACAACAACAAAAAAATAAAAATTATTAACAAAAAATAAACTACAATTACATTAAATATTCTATCATTACAAAATAAATTGAACACTTTCCGGTAATTGATAGGTACATAAAGGAAACTTTGTTAAATATTTCCATTTCGTTTCATTTCATTTGAAATTTGGAAAATATTATAGTCAAGATAGGTAGTAGGTATATTAAAAAATGAAAATGAATAGTCATGCCAAGTTGGTGATATGGAGGCTTTCCATTTATGTATAAAAAAAATTTTCACGATAAAATCTCGTTTTGTCGTTAAAAACCCCTTTAACCGGACAATAAAAAAAATATTGCAAAGGAAAATAAACTCCAGTCGTTTTGTGAAAAAGATTTTTTTTTATGTACAAAAAAAAAAAAAAAACTTCAGAAAAATTTTCGAGAGAAATATCAACATTTTATTAATATTAAAATTTTTCGTTTAATATCATTGGACAATTCATGTACCTCTATAGTCTATTCTATACATATAGTTAGTATGAAGGTAGTATAATGTGAAAATGGTTACATACATACATACATATATATAAATTGTACAGTTACAGTGAAGGTACCTACTTTTAATGGCCACCAATAAATAACTTGCAGACTTCTTTTAAGTCTACACTTTAAGGATTTTACTTGTTAAATCATATTTTTTTATATTGGGGATTTTGTTTTGTTTTTAACGTATAGTAACAATTTCGTTTCATTGGCTAAAGAAAAAAAAATATAAATACAAAAATTTCTTATACGGAAACATTTAAAATACGACAAGAAATATGTGAATAAAAGATTACTCTCAAGCGATTGCTGTCATCTTAAAAAGCAGTTTTTATCTTAAACAATCTCGGTAATTTTAAAAATGTCACAGAAACAATTTTATTTTTATAGTGAGAATAGAAAATTCTATTTTTAATGGGAATATAATTTGCTATACATACAGTAAGTTAAAGATTTATTATAATTTTTTTTTTAAATGCGATCGATCTAGGTTTGCGTAGGGCTCATTTATTAGTTCATCAGTAGTTCCTGACCAACTCTCAAAATGTACACGAAATATATTCAGATTAGAGAAAAAAACGAACACAACAAAATTGTAGAGAATCAAAAAAATGAAGAAATGATTAAAAGACCTACCGTTATGGCGCTCCAATCAATGTTCTATAATATTTGGGGTTTTTAATCATTTACACGAAATATATTCGGATTAGAGAAAAATTAACATTACAATAATTATAAGGAATAAATAATTGAAGATTTCATTACTAGATCAAAAAGTTCCACGACCTACCGTAATGTCTCTGCAATCAATTTTATATAATTTCGAGGGTTATTAATCATTTACTCGAATAATATTTGGATTATGGAAAAATGAAGATTTCATTAATAGATCATACAGTTTTACGACCTACCGTTATGGCGCTGCAATCAATTTTATGTAATTTCTCAGGTTTTTAATTATTTATATTCAATTCTATATATTTGTTGTACAGAAAAAATAAGTACTCAAACAGGTAATAGTATAATTAACGTAACCAATTATTTCTTCTTTACTGGCCATAATGCTACATTTTGACAACAACAACATTTTAATCGGATTTTTTTTCTCTCGGTATTATCTTGGTCCGCCATTAACGATATTATGAGAGTCATTCCTAGATTAAATGAAAATTTAAATTTAAATCAAACAAAAATATAAATTGATTAGATTTGTATCGGTTTCCTGGACCTGGAAAAGGGGCGAGGGCGAAGGGGGTGTGGGTAGGTGGTAGGTGGAATGGTGGAATGGTGGAATGGTGGAATGGTGGTGAATTTTTATTAGATTTTCGAAAAAGGGTTATAAACTGGAGAAAAGCAAATAAACCTCAATAATTGAACCATCATCAATACAGCAGAATATCTATATTGATGAGAAGATAGCTATGTAGAAATGTACATCGATGTGGGTACATAGAATTTATAGATGACTGCAAAAATACATCAATTAATTCAAGTGGCATTTGCTTGATATGGGTATAAAATAAACTGTAGGATTGAGATGAACTATATATATATACATCTATCTAAACTGGCAAAGCAATGACTGCCAAAAATTACTTCTGCTCGAATATAATGCGAAAAGTGATCGATAAATTTAACTGGCAATTTTCATGAAGATGAAAAGTTATGTGAAAGTGTTGTGTATTGTTGTATGGATGAAAATATATGGTTTTTGATGATAACTATACGTATAAAGTGTGGTAGTTAGTACTTCAGTGATTAGGTGATTATATAATATGACCAATAATTTCTAATGTACAACATATAGACAAGGGTTGAGGCCATTAATCATATACACGTGAAGAAAATGTTGTTCGGTCATTGTCCATTATGTTAGGGATTATAGTTCTATTTTATTGGATCCATATTTGTGTTAAAACTTTATCATTGTCTCATCTAAAGCTTTTTTTTTTTTTTGGTTTTTTTTTTAGTTTTTCTCATTAAGTTTTAAACGCTCTAGTTATTAGCCTATCTATACTTAAATGTGTATATTGAAGTATCTAACTGAATTATCGATTAAAATTTATCCCAACAAATATTTGCTCCTTTAAGATGGTTTTTTTTTTGTTGACTTCATCAATCAAATCAAGCAAATAATATTATCGCATGGAAGAGCACCCCAAATATGTATACAAATTTAGAAATTTTTTTTTTTTACATTTTTTCTGCAAAAATCGCTGACTATAATTAACTCCTTTCGGAAATAACTTAAGACATATGTATACCAAACTACATTATTCTGGTTTCGTTGAGAAAGCATTAATTTATCAAATCTAACTCAGTTCTTCGTTTATAATGAAGGAAAAGATATGTAACAGCAAAAAACCTACCTACCTTAAATATGGTTACGTTTCCAGAAAAACAATAATAAATATACGTCAACGAAGCGCAATTCTAAAATATCTCTTCAAATGTAATGGTTTCCTATATGATGATTCATCAGAAAATGTAATTCAGGATTGTTTCTCGAAGATTATTTAAAAAAACCGGCAATTGATCTTATTTGCTCCAAAAATAACTATTTATGATGGAATTCATAGAAAACTCTACAGGTCAACAGGTCTCGCAGACAGATCCCAGACTCTAAGTCTAAAGAAACTAGATTGAAATGTCGTCAAATAAGCCTTCTAAAAATGGAACAAGAATAAAATAGTGGTCGTTCAATACTTCTAAATGGGATGGTGATGAACTACAAAAATCAAAACATTGGTTAACTGCTTAAGTGGTTAAGTCTCTCATTTTTCTAAAAAACCAATTTTTCAATTTGATTATCTATCCGATAAGTGGTTTGGAATCCACTTGAAGCATTATTCAATACTCGAAAATATCATTCCATCCACGTTTAAGTATGAAATGAAATATCATTTACAAATAAACCAATGACCTTTGGCTATTGGTAGAACGTTCGTGGAATGGATTGGCATGATGAACTGATGATGTTGCTATCACATTACCCACATAAATGAATTATAACGATAACTGTAAGAAGAAATGTATATGAAACTGTGATTCCTATATTTAATTGAATGCCAGTGAATCGTTGAGATTAGAATTAATAGGAATAAACAAGAAGTGCAAAATTTCAGATGTCACTTATAACATTGGTGTCACGTGTCAGTTTTCGCAAATCTCTGACACATATATGAATGTATTATTACAGTACATTAAACTGTAATAAGAAACACAATACGTAATATTATATAATGCTTAAGGCAATAATCTTGAATACTAAATATGTATTTCTTAGCTTATACTTTAGAGTTTAGAGTTTAGACATCAGACTGTGAAGCGTTTACAAGAAAGTTTTAAATTAAACATTTATATACCTCACACATACCTCCGCAAATACTTTCAAAATGGAAAAGTTATATTATTAAAGCCACCACTCTGCGCGATCAGTCAACCATCTCCAAATTTAATAGAAACGGATTAAAAAGGATTTTTAAATTTTATCCCATTTTTCTCTGCAAAATTTACTCTGTCTTTAAGATCGTTTGTAATACGTAAAGTTTTAAAGTTTGACTCCATTTAGAAGAGAAATTGTATTTATGATTTATATAGAAAGTTTTCGAAAATAAATAAAATGTTTTATGGATATGAGGGTTGAAAAGGTATACGTACAACCTACAACCTACAACAACGATATTATTGTCCTTTGAGTAAATTCATACTTTTGGGATTTTAGTCAAAGTACTTTTCATAGTTTTTTTTGTTTTTTTTTTTTTAATAAAAATTGTTTCATCCCGTATATTTAAGCGTACATAATGGCATTTATTTAGAGTTTGAATAATGAAGTTTTTAAGTGGCTTCTTTGATAACTCTTAATATAAGTTGGTAAGTATTTACTTGAATGAATGGGTAGTGTGGTTTTTTCGAAAACTTTTGTTAGATATGAATTGACTGAAGTTTGTCTATCTAATCTACCACATACATGAATGGACATTGATGGGTTTATTTACTCTATGCATTAAATATACATTATGTTGATTCTATATAACTATAACTACATAACGATATTGATTCTCTATCATGTCAGTACAAGATTTTTTGAAAATCCGGTGGATTGTACTTTAGCCTCGAGACCCGCAAATTAAAAAAATCAAAATCTCCTAAACTGGTGGACCATTCTTTGGAGAACTTTTGCTGCTTCGAATATCTATTAAAAAATAAATATTTCGTCGATTGTCTATCAGCAATGTAGCAATCTTTATAAAAAAAACAAATTCCAAAAACACCATATTAGTAAAAGATTTTTCAAAAATCGGTGGATCGGAATTTAACCTCGAAATTACATAAAAATTAAAGCTCGAATCTAATGATATATAGATATTAGGTCTATCTCGTCGTTAAGTATTTGTTTAAAATATATCAAAATGATATTTAATTTAATTCTAGAAAAAAGTGTTTTGTTCAGATTTTCCCAATTTTTCCTTACATATTCGATGAAAGTTCTTTAAAAAAATCATATCTCCTAAACTACTATTTTTTTTCTAGTTAGCTTTTTTGATTATCTATTATAGAAATAAATATTTGACCGACCAGCGATCGTTACGGTGAGACATTTCAATGGAAACTAAGTTTAAAATGTTTCAAACCGATCCAAACGGCTGAAGCTCCATATTTCAGTTAAATATGTGTCTATCATCAAAATATTATGTAACCCGAAAACATGTCCTTGATAATAAAATCAATTCAAATTTAATTTTTTTAAATTGCTATACATAGTTACAACATGGTATTTCTTCATCGAAAAACTCTGAACAGCTTCTTATGCTGGTTTTTCAGTAAATTTCCATCGAAAGAAATAGTTTTTCCATATTGCCACCAACAAAATCACCATTTGATGCTAATGTAATTTCATCAAATCCACGTAGATTTGTCGCGTACAACAAAGAAGCAAGAAAAAGAGGAAAGAAAAAAAACTGTTGCAAACACAAAAAAACATTGGATTATGTTTCCTTAAAAATTTCGACCCTAAAATGAAATATTAAATTACAATTGAATTATACGATTATGGGGGCTTATGAAATTACGCAACCAGCGAGCTATGTCTATATGGTGTTCAAGTATGAATACAGTTTATCTATCTATAGTATAGTATCTATGGATAATGATATTATATAGCCATAATGGATATTGGAAATATTAGCATGTAAAAGCTTTATTGAGCCGCATTGTGGCTTAAGTAGAAATACATACAGGCTTAGGTCTGAATCTATATCCTTTGCATATAGAAATTTTACATAATATTCGTATTATATTGGTATCCATTATTAGATTGTACACACTTTTACTTTGTAATGTAATTTAAAAAAAAAAAAAATTATTTTCGGTTATTAATTTATGGGGAAAACATTTTCCAACGAAAATTTCCGGTATAACATTTTCCAACGAAAAAATGAATATTGAAATAAATCGAAAATTCGAGAAGATCTAATAATTCTCTATTGAACAGTAAAAAAGAATAGCCAGTTTAACTGATTATGAACCGACTAAATGGCTCAGTTGAGCGGGTGGTTCCTTTGGAGCGGGAGGTCCCGGGTTCAAGTTCGACTAGGTGAATGAAACATGATGTGTTTTGCTCTGGCATGTTGATGTGAATCTGAGGTCGGGTGGTTGGATTGCACTTAATAACAGTCAAAAATTGTAGCAATTATCTTAAGCATGGCGGTGGAATGGCGAGCATTTGTAAGGTTTCCAGAAAAGGAAACACATCAAATGCTGCAGTTGTTTCACACAAAAAGAGACTGTCATGTCAATTGTGATAAAATTTGAAACAGACAGTTACAATAAACGTGGAATAGCTATGGACCCAAAAAAGTGGTCTCTGCTGGGTGCAATAAGCACCACCACCCTAACCTAATCTAACCTTAACTGATTATGTAATACCGTATGAAGCATTACATTTCAAATGTTAAAATACTTGAAGATAATATGAAATTGATTGTAGAGCATTTTCGGGATTGACTTTACAACTTTTCAGCATATTTTTTTTTATCCTCTATCATTTTATCTATTTTCTTTTCTATGTATGTATTTGTATATACAACAAATACGTATGTTTTTTAGTTCTTTGGCCTGGTTAAAAACAAATTTTCATATTGAACATATTGTAAATTTCCAACTTCTATGTACGCGACGGGGCGTCCCTAAGTCTAAGTAAGACATTACAAAAAAGAAATATATATACATATTTACATATCTTAAATGTAGATGTAGACGAATAAAAATGTTTGAAAAGAAAGTACAAAAAGTTTAAACTTAAATGTAAATACACGCTATACAGCAAAAATGACAATAATTCTCATGGATTAAACAGTTTTTGCTTCCTTCCTTTTATGTACAAAATGTATATTGAATTGAAATCCTTTTTACAATTACTGCTTCTGACTTCTAATTTAAATCGTTTACATAAAGAGACAATTGTTTTTTGCTGCTTTTATTCTCTCTTTGGCTTAGGTTTTCTTTTATTTTTAGCGTTACCTATAGGTGTATATACTGCATACATACATACATACATACATATGGAATGGAAATTAAAATGAAAATGAAATGAAAATTGTTCACTGACATATATTTCATTTTAATTAGTTGAAATTTAAATCACCAATTAGCTATATTCAATTATACAAAGTGAAAAGTCTTTCTAATTATTTGTAGATAATTAACCATTTCGCAATAGAAACTCAATTGTGGTAAAATTCACCGCCATACCTGCCCTATACCAATCTAAAGAAATAAATAAAAATAAAAAAAAAATAAAAAAAAAACCTCAACCCAAAGTAATACAGAGAGGAGTGTTCGTGAATAAAGTTAAGTCGAAACTTTCATAATATGTACTTTCAATTGGAAAGTGAAGAGCGTACTTCAACTTTACCGTTTCAATTGTACCGTTAATTGCATTTTGAGGTACATTGAAAGTTGAATATTTGCTAATAAGATTTTAGCGTTGCGTTGTTGTTGGCGTCAGAAAATTAATGCGAAAAGTTGTTAGTCATTTTAAGGCCAACCGAATTTCCTATTGTTATAAAAATCGTGCACTAATCTAAAACTATGTTAATTAGAATTTCAACCGAATTTAATTTTTTTTATGTGGAAAATGAAGAATCTGACCTCCCCAAAAAAATTGTTCAAGATTAAAGTTCATATTTATTCGCAAATTTTCCGGACTTTTTCGATTCTAGCTTTGATTTTTTTTCGCTCTATTAATGTATCGTGTGTCGGTATGTGACGCAGATTCTGTAATGGCCATGATTTATGGACAGTCACACTTAGTTGTCGCAATTCTTTGAAGGGATTTTGTATAGAGTGACCACTCTCACTATGTATATGACATATCGGATGTTTTTTAAAAGCTTCTTGTTTTTTTAAATGTATGCGTAACAGCAAGTATCGAAAGTTATTTCTTTTATATTTATGAATTTGTTTTTCATAAGCTTAACTACTACCACCAGCTTTTAAATACCCACCACAATTCAATCAAATATACATACATATGTATGTATATTAACAACCCAAAAAAATTAAAAAAAAAAAAACGGTTGTTGCCTTTTCATTTGAATGATTTTTCAATTTAAATATAAATAAGTAACAAACATATTTTGAAAGAGAATTTCAATAAAGTACCTCAAAGGTGTTTTGTTACAATTTTTATTAGGTACAAGTAATAGAGAAAAAAATAAAATAACATCACCATCAACACGATGTAAAAGATTGAAAGTGAATTTTTGAGGATATTGGACAAAATGAAAATAAAATTTTCTAATAAATCTTTCAATTCATCAGCAAATATTTATCACCTTCGGCATTTCGTTCAATACTTTTTGTTGTTGTTGTTAATGGCATTTTTATATACCCTATGCCTATACCCTTAAGGGTACTGTTACATTTGGCTTCCTATCTCTGTTGTTTTTGTTTTTTAGACAGAGGTTTTGCCTTTATTCAAAGATATGTAATTACGTTTTTATTAGATGATATTTAGTTCAATATTTTTTTATTTGGAATTACGGTAATGCGTAGAAATGTTCATTGTTCAAATAGGGGTAAGGACAAAGATATAATATTTTGGGAATACATAGGAAATCCTTATATATAATTGAGCTTGTCTATTTGGAAAGTTAACATCTTTACTAGCTAAATTATTATTTAATTGGATTTTTTCTTTCATTTTTCTTGATAAATTATTGATCGAAATTAATATTAAACAGTCATCCCTTGATTTGCACGGTAGATACGAAAAAATAAAAATAAAGCATAGATGTCTTTTTCTTAATTTACAAATCGCATAAAATCAGAACCTTGTTAATCAAATACCGTGCAAATCGATGGACGGGTGTAACTAACTGAGCGATAGTATAATTTATCCATAATCTTAACAATGTTTTGGGATGGGAGTAATAAACTATTTTTAAATAGACAAACTGAAAGCAAACATTTTTGAAGTTGTTGTTTTCCACTAAAAGTTCCTTTCCGACATATATTTTTTTATTTTTTTTGGCTGTCATCTAAGCATACACGTACCCAAAACACACTATTCAATACATATATAGTTATATGCATGTTTGTTGAGGGATACATATGATTACATGTTGGTATATGTTTTAAGTTTTTGTATAGGCGCCTATGGGTTTATAAAAAGTTTTATTTCTCCCTTGGCGGTAAGCATTTTCCTTTAGCCTGAATCTATTTCACAAAATATTTTATATAAAAAGAAAAAAAAAACCTCAGTGAAAAAAAAACAGCTATAATGTAAGTGTGCTTCGATAAAATCAAAGTACGCCGTACAATGGCCCATCATAAACAGGCGACCTAAATGCAGATAGTATGTGTGTATTATACCTAAAGCTAATCTTAGGCATCTTACCAATAAATTAACCAAACTAAAGTACTTCAATGTTATTTAGGCTTTAATTAGTCCCCAAAGGCAAATAGGGGAAAGTGTATTGTACTGAATGTCGGTAATGTTATTATGTATAAGAGTCGGTAGTCTAACTAGAAGATTGTGTTATGTGTTACGATGGTAAACAAGAAGATCTACGTCGTATTTCAAAAATTGGTGGTAAAATTATTACAATATGGCGATTTATGTTCGTATATATTTTCATTTTTATACTTTTCTTCCGAATATTTGTTTTTATGTATTTTTAAGGCGCCATTTTATCTTAGAATGTCCATATTTAAATTAAATCGAGTTTCGATTATTTGAGCTCAGTGTTCGAACAGAATACCAATTCAGGTGCGGTTGTCTATTGTCTGCAAATAAGTACATGGTGGACGATATATTATTTTCCAATTAATCGCTGCCAGCTATCGCAATTTTATCCTAGCGTCCATTGTCCCGATTTGAAGATCTTTACAATACTTTTTCGGTTTTGTTCTTAGCCGTTACAATAAGGTCCATCTCTAATGTAAAGATTCTCCAGAAAGTTATAATTTCCAAAAAATTTGTTACCACCATCAACACAGACTTTTCCAGAGGGTCACTGAAAATGTCTCTATAATCACTTGCGATCGATATCACTCTAGTGGCAAGATGGTAAATTTATTTGATCAACATCGATATGATATTTATAATGTTGGCTGAATTCAATATATAAATGTTGGAGTTCTCCAATGTTCAACATTAATACCAAACTCAATTTTCTATTTATATTACCGATCATTGCACAAATACATTTATGCTGGCATTTCTCTAAAGCAACAAAAGATTCACTTCACTCATCTTGTCGTTTTTTATAAAGCATTTCGTTTAGTTTTGAATGGAACCCAATCATTAGGAACGACCACTTCAAATTTGTCATTAAATTAACTTAATATTTTGAATAATCTAAGATTATATTAGAATTGGGCAATTATTGGCGTTTCATCTATTAATTTTAATTATATTTATAAGGTGTTCCTATTGATACACAAGCTGACACCAATTATACATACATAAAGATTCAACTACTTACCACCCGTAATGAGTCCTCTCTCTCTCTCTTTCTATCTCTCATTTATATTAAGTAAGTATTTATTTTATATGAAAGTTTGTTTCAATTATATTGTTTTAGGCGATACTTTACGGACCATTCAGGTAAACATGATAAGGTAAATATATAAGATGGACATCAAATATTTGTTAATGATTTAATTAAGAAAGTTTTACTATCACGTAGACACAGGAACAGTTTCAAACAAACTTTACGACAATAATACCTACTCCTACATAGAAATGTTTGAGGTACCCTATGTACTTCCGATGACATTTCAGGGCTAAAGGTATTATAACATATAAGTATATGTATATGTATGTGTGACACACCCATATATGTAGGTTATACATATAATATAAGAAAAGGGTAAATGTTCACCAAGCCAAAATGTTTTCCTTCTCTTTATCTAAATATTAAAGGAAAATTAATGAAAATAACAAAAAAAAAAAAAAACAAAAATGTATTCTGATAAATGGAAGGTACAAATACACAGTAGGTACAAATAATTTGAAGATTTAACATTTAACAGATTTTAATTAGCATTTTATTCGCCGAAATCTAATATTTTATTTAATCTCATTAACATAGAATTTACGGTAAACTTTTCAAGTGATGGGTTCAAGAAAACGACGATTAAAATAAGTGTTTTAGGTTCGTCAAGATTAAGAAGTTTATATTATAGCAGAGAAAATACTTCAACTTTGTAATAAACAAAAAAAAAAAACTCGTCCCCTAACTAATTTATGCGCATTCATGATCTATCCTAAGAAGTCTAAAGACGAAAAACGATTGCGAGAGATACATTTTTTGACCTAGGCACAAATTCTCGTCCCACCCAATTACCAACATTTGATAGGCTTGTAAATATAGAATTGTAGAATAAACAGGCTATAAACAATCATACATTTGAAGATTATATTGAAAAAGTCTAGACAAAGAAAAAGATGATGTGACGATTGATTTTGTTAAGGGGGAATTTTTTCTGTGGTTATTTTATCCGTTTGTTTAGACCGTACCAACTCTGTTAAGCAGTTCGGTTTCTCGTACAATTTCTGAGCAAATGTTTGAGCTAGCACAATGGCTTGGAAGTGGAAAAGAACTTTTCTCAATTTTTCATTGTATTAATACCAGCACGAAGGACGATAACTCAAAAATGCGCCGAGCTAGATTCATCTAGCCTACCAATACAAAATTATTAATACAAAAAATGAAGTATTCGGTCAAATCATTTCAAGCCCTAATAAAATTTATTCTATCTAGGGCTATTGGCAATCAATCGTTCTATAAATAATTCTTAGACCCATTATAATTTGTTTCTTTTTTAATCATGTTTATTAGTGTTTCAATATGTTAATTGTACGCCATTTTCAATTAATCTGTATCGAGAGAACAGCAAAATACACGTTTCTGTTATCGCATTACATAGTTGACATTTATCCAAAAATAGGGAAAGTAATGATCCGAACAATATCGAAAAATATTTTGGAAAATCTACGAAGTGTATCTCAATTTGAAGGAAAGGTGCATGAAATATCACTTATCTCTCTCCACCACCCCTCCTACTTCTGCAATATTTTAGTTGGCCCCAAGTCGTACAATAAACAAAATCAATATATGGGGCTTTTTGTTGATGGTTTTAGGCATTGCCAGAGTGTTGTTGCCGTTAATAATCTTTTATGTTCCATTCCAGAGCATAATATTGACAAATGGAAATTCGTTGTATGGCTCCTCTTTATTGAGTAACTACGCATATGTACATATATAAAAACAAAAAAAAAAAAAAAGCTTTTCCATTCTAAGTATAGATTCCATATCCGAAATACATAATGTGTGACTGATACTCTGGTGAATTCTGTACCAAAAAATAAAACTATTGGGAATCAGAGCAAATCAACATTGAATTTATCATATTCCTCTATATATTGACATAACAGAATAGAACCGAGGAAATACTAAGTAAAATTGATGGCCCATATTAGCTGGTAGGTAGGTACATACTAAATCAAAGGTCACGATTATGTATATATGTGTTATGATATGTTACGAGAGTTCCCTTTCCTATACATTAAAATCCTAAAAACAAAACAAAAAAAATTATACTTCTGGGCAAAGTGTATGTGCGTGTGGGTGGTTACCAACAGAAACAGAGAGTATAACCTTTCCATCATGTATCCTTTTCTGGGAGCTCCTATAATGCTACCCTCTGTACGGGTACATGTAAACTTTAAATCTGTATACAGCAGTTGAACTCTGGCTTTTTCGGTTTTATTGTAATTTATGTTTTGGATCGAAACTATGATATATTACGAGTATGTGAGGGTTTCGGTTTAGTATAACTTTAATACGCATATTTTGAGGGTTTGTTATTTTGCAACCTTGGTATATCTGAAAATTATAGAGGGAGGGCGGGGGGAGGTCACTATTGTAGAGTAAACGTAAAAACAATGATTTATGTAGAATATACCTACATATTTTCTGTGTAGAAAACCTGATATATAATATGTAGGTATGTATGTAGTATTAAAAAATTGATTGTAAAAACCTTAACCACATCAGACACTTATTAACATACTCTACATATGCAGAGGGTGTTCCACACGTAAATGCCACAAAAATAAATCATAATCGATTGACGTTTTCTATTTTTGTTGTTCTATCAAATTGATTTACTCTTGAATTAGGTAAACGTAATTTTAGGTTTATATTCAGTGGCGGCTCGTAAGAATTCTTAATCCCTTCATTATGGGACAATTTTGATCAAAATATTTTTTTTTTTTTAAATAGTCCCATGATGAAAGGACCAATAATTCTCACGAGCCGCCACTGTTTATATTATAAGCTCCAAGCTCGGTTGGTGTCCAACGACATATTATTTTTACGCAGAAATATAGTTTAATATGCAAAACATTAGGTAATTGTCGTTTAAAGATCTCCGAACTTATCGAAAACAAGGGTTAAAGGGTAAAAACAACAAAAACTCCATTTAAAATCAATTCAAGTAATTTTTTCCACAAATTAATTCAACAAACACAATTTGTTGTTTTTACCAAATATTTTTTTTAAAATTTTTTTGTGCTATAGTTATTATAGTTATAGTTAGTTAATGTACGAATGCATACGATTTCTTACGAATATTTTCAGCCAATTAAAATTGCGCTGTAGTGTACATAATTTCGGTCCCAATCGTAATTTACTTTTTAGACTTGAAACACCCTGTATTATAATTAAATTACCTATAACTCCATTCAAGTAATTATTTTAAAATATTTTACCGACTTTTCATCTGTTTATTCAATTCACCACATCACCGTACCATTTGCGGTAATTCAATTTGAATACACGACCAAAAAAAAAAATAGAACCGCCAATATGACTGACAAGAAACATCCTCCAATAAAAATTTTATTCAATTACCTATCATGAATATTATTTTAACTGAATAAAATTTTTGGGAGCCACAATTGAATTAATTTTTTTTTTTAAGTTTTTTTTTTTTAAACAATGTTACTTTGAAAGTTTTAGAATTAGAAATGCTAAGTGCATTATGAATATTGGAAAATAAATCACGTTAGAAATAGGTTTTCATAAGAATATTGAATCTTTTGCTCGCTTCGCCTTCATAGAGTGTTTTACAAAATGCCAATCTGTCCAAATTTACATATGAAAGCGGCCATTTTTTTTTATTTTTTTAAATTCCGGTAGAAAACTTTACTTTCAATTCTATTTTTTAGACTAATTATTTTGGACAATTCTTTTGATAAATTATTTTTAGACCATTTGCTTAATTGATTTTCATAAATAGTTAAGATTTTTGCATAACATAAAGAGTGTTTCTTTAGACCAAAGACTTTAGTGGTGGTCGCTATTAAAAATGGTGTACCTACTTTGAAAATGCAACAAAAAATCATATCGAAGATGGCGGGAGGGAGACATTTGGGAAGATAAAGCGATTATAAGTTTTTCTTTCTGGATGCAGGAAAAGAGATTATAACTTTTATACAAGAAGAAAATGTTCTGGGCATTTTTTAAGCGAGACTTTGTAATCGAGCTACAGCTACAGTGCAAAAGTTTTTCAATTGCTCCAGTTTACCATTTTCCCTTGAATCACCTATAGGATTCTTATGAAATTGGACTTATCTTAAAGATAATTAATTATCCTTTATATAAAAAACATATTTGAAAATAATTAGGCCCAATTCTCCTTGTTAACATTTTTTTACCATAACTTTGCTTATTGCTGTTGATTCTAATAATGTCAATTCATTTTCTGAGCCATATTTGTCAACATTTTGTATGAAAATTCCCAAAATAAATTATGTCAAAATAACAACCTTATTCAACCTAAATATAGTCTTTTCCTCATTGATTAGTTCAATGGCATTTAATGTTATTTTTATACGTCAGAAGGGTCAGATGTACGATTAGAATATACTCTCTCTCTAATCTCTACTGTGAACTTTGAACAAGAAGATATTATTTTGTGTTACATAATAATATGAAAAATATTTCCGTTCGTCCTTTTAACAATCTCAGTTCGTACACTCCAAACAATTCATTGAATCAATAAGAATGGCCGTTCATTGACCTTTTGCTTATTTTTATATTATATACTCGTACAATGTACATAATATGTTTCCATTTGAATTTCGAATTTATAAGCAATTTAAAAGTATATAAAGAGAGTCCATCATTTAGTTTAGAATTTCTTCTAATTTAAGTTTTCTTTTCTATTGAAAAAGTTTGATTATTCCGAAAAGTTTTTAAGGAAAAATATATTTCCTCTTATCGAAGATTTAAGTTATAATTAACTATGCTGACCGCATCTTGGACCGCATACTATGCAGCAAAATATGCACAAACTTTCGCAAAATATGCATATTGTATTAGATATTCCAAAAATAGCACAAAAAAAAGTAAAAGATTTTTTGTAAAGACAAGAGATTGGAATTTAACCTCGAAATTCTTTAAAATATTTCAAAATGAAATTTAATTGAACTTTTGCCATGTTCAAGCGTTCTATAGTAAATGTGTTTAAATTCTATACAAATTGAAATCTTCACAAATCAATTGACAACGTTAAGATTATTAAATTTAAGATTAGATCTATAGAATATGTTTTGTTTAGATTTTCCCAATGTAGATTTCCAATGAAAGTTCCTATCTCCTAAACTACTGTTCGGAGAACTTTTTTTTGCCAGTTATTTGCTTCGAATATCTAAATCGGACAAAAAATATTTGACTGACCTTCCGTCAATATGGTGAGAAATTTCCATAGAAAAGTAATGTCAAAACCCCAAATCAGTAAAAGATTTTTAAAAAATCAATGGTTTGCAGTTTGGCCTAGAGATTACGAGCAAATTAAAGCTGAACCTTGTGTGAATCCAAATGTCGGGTTTATCCTATCGTTTAGTATTTATTTTGAATTTTTCAAATGGTTAACGCTTGAAATTGATGACAAATCCGTTGTTTGTATAAAATAGTCAGTTGAACTGACTACATATTTTTACTGGTTTTTTAATTAAATTAATTTAATAAATATTTATGAGAGAAAATATTAACCTCAAAATTGACATTGAAGCCTGATAAGTATATTGTTGAAGGAAACCCACAGCTCACGGTAAGTGGCATACCGTAGCCACTTCAACATACCTAAACCTTATACTTAGAAGATTAATTTTTGTTTTCCTCAATTATTTTTGGTAGTGGGCGTATACTTACATTTAGAGTATACGCAATTATTCATATTAAGTCAATATTACATGTGGAGTGTGCGGTGGCTTTGACCATTCCATTATCTTTAAAAATTTATTATATTTAGCTTAAATGTTAAAGCCGACGATGTACATTTTGAATAGAAGATTTATCTAATTGAATGGTTGTTCTGATCAGATCTGCCAGAGTTGCCAGTTAATTTAGAACAATTTCTCTCGTGTGGACATAAGCAAAAGGATGATATGATACAAGAGAGATAACTATTGGCAAAAATAACGGACACAGGACTGGATTGGAAGTATTCATCGGAATTCGATAGAAAAAAGGTGTTTATGTAATTGCGAGTTTAAAAATTGACCGATAAATTGTTGATGACTTAGGAGCGTTAGTTTTAGACCTGAAAAATACGTTCTGCTTCCAAAAATTACAGTTAACTTAGGTTAGCTTGTATGAACATAGAGAGCTTTTCATAATATTTAATCAGTTACAAAATTATTATCTGACTACAGCTGATTACAGAAATCTACAAAATCAGTACAAATAAAAAGGTAAAGTTAAACAAATCAGTTGAAAATCAACATCAATCATCCACTCAAAATTGTGGATAAAGTTAAACTAAATCCTTTCAGCATCTGTAAGTGTAAAGTCAAGCTTACTCCTTTCTATAAAATAATAATTCGAAAATAACGCTAAGGCATTTCCAACGCATGACCGCTAATATCGCTAGGCACGAGAGGCAGTGTCAGCGCATTCCAAACGCAAAATAAATAAATATTTGATGGGATAGTTATATCCAACCAACGACCCTTTCTATATTGGATTGAGTTAATATAACATTCCCAAATATGACTCCTAATTGATTAATTTTACTAATATACACAAGTCTGTCATATATGCAAAATCTTTCACCAAAATCGATCCTTTAATAATATTATTAATAAAAAGAAAAAACTAACTAAAGGGCGTTTTTTTTAAATATTTACCTTCCACGTAGATTTAATTTGGCATGGAAAATGGCACCACTGATGAAAAGAAAATTTGTATCTAATATTTTAAATTTCAATAAATCATAATCTTATTCATAACCAGGAGGAGCCAAACCAGATAACAACATCCTCATAACTGTTACTTATTATTCATTTTATATTTAAAATTTGGTGGAATCAAACCACCCGCTCTCTCTATTCAAACACCGTCCCGACAAATAATCTTCTATTGAAATTGTCGTGTCAAGGAGAACAAAAAAAAAAAAACTTTTTAGAAATGTTTGCCAAGATCCGAATGGTAGTCCTGACCCTGTCAAAACCAATACGGTTGCAACGTTACAATGTGAATGAAAGTTCATTTGGGCTATAGTCTAAATCTTCTCTGTAACTGTAAGTACTATATATA